>CANYCX010884609.1:0-20978 GCA_948193385.1 Breynia disticha f. nivosa | reverse complement strand
TGTTTTCCAAGATTATTATTATCATATATTTAATCAAGTATGATGTTAGTAATTATTTACCATTATTTTTTTGCTAAAATACTTTACCCTTGGGAAACAAAATTGATATAAAGCTATACTCCAGGAAATTTAGATGCTTTAGGAAGAATACTTGCTCATTGTAGAAATAAAATTAGCAATTGGTGTGCTGATGCTATACTCTCAAAAGCATCTAAAGGATTAAAAAGAAAGATTACTTTATGTTGTAATAATCCAAAAATGCCAATAATGATAGGATGTGATAGTTCTTACTATTACAGAAAGATAAAAAGAAAATCCAAGAAAAGAAAACAATATAAAAAATCTTTCTTTAGCTAAGATAACTCCAGTTGCAGCAGCAAATTTTATGAAGACAAAAATTAATTTTCTTGAAACTGGAGTAATAAGATCAAGCTCATAGGCTCAGATAAAAATTTGTCAATTCCGAAAGCATTTGAGGAACACATGTCCTGCGTGCACTACATGACAAATGTTAGAGTGGATAGATAAAATGGAAAACGATTGAAGATTCCTTCAGATAAGATTTACAAAAGATAAAACAAGATAAATGAGACAACAAAGGGAGAAGATAAGAAGTTAAAGCAAGATGTGATAACAAAAAGAAAACAGTTCTTTTATTGTAACCATGTATTTTTCTTTTCAGGAGAACCATGTATTTTTCTTTAGGAAAAAAGATTAAGAATAGGGAAAAAGTTCTATTATAAAAGGAGGAGTCTGCAATGAAGAAGGACATTGAACATTAGAATAGAGCTTTCTTAAAAAACCTTTCTTGTGTAAACATTATGAATAAATAAAGTACAACTTTTGTAAATAATGTTATGGGTTTTTTTTCTTATTTTTAAATTCTAAAGATTTTTTTTTCATAATTTTTTTTGCTAAAAAATTTATGTGAGTATAGATAATGTATTGTTAATTTGATACGGGTCGTTCTATATATTTTGACTATCAATTCTTTTTTCAAAACTATAATCTTACAAAATAAAAAATTAAAGCTTTAAAATAGAGAGTCACACTGAAGTTCTTATTTAATTTTACTCTATAATTTTACAGACTTTCTATGCTCTAAAGACAAACCTCCAACACTTTTGAGATAACAATTTTGTGAAAGAGAGAAGTTTTGTAGAGAGAAATATATACCAATGTGAGAGAAAAAATATAGAGTATATATCCAAAAGAAGTGTGTTCATCTCTTATTATAAATGTTTATAGTTAATTAAAACTATAATTTTCTTCCTAATTGAGAAATTATTTTAACTCCTATTTGTTTCTGCTCATAGTAAAAAAATTTTTACCAAAATTATATTTGAATATTTCACGTAAAATCCTGTCCATATTATTTCCCCCTCTCTACTTTAATTTGTTAGCCCCGATTTTGCTCGATTCGATCTAAATCTCGTAACACAAATGAATGAGAAAGTGATCAGATTTGAATCAAAAGACATGTCTTTTTACTGTTGGCAACTCAAATCAAGAATCGGAATTCGAATAATCGGCCTTTGTTCTGGTGCGATACCGGCGATCTTGCCTTCGCAAACTGGTCTTTTTGCTTGTTAATTTTTCTGGTTCACTTTCTTCCATGGGACACGATTCATTTGCTTCAATATCACCTACTGTGATGCCAATGTGTGCATCCCTCCTCAGAAGAGGTTCCTTCTCAGCTTCAACGCTCAAGTTCTCGGCCATTGCGACATCGCCTCCTTTCTTTTTAGGTATGAAGGTGACTGATTTCGGAAGCTCAACCATAACATCTTCCTTATCTTCTGTAGTTTTTGATGCTTTCAGCATTCTAATGAAGTCCATATAGGCTTGTTTGTTGGACTGCTCATCTACATCAGATGAATCAAAATCGTAACGCGTGTACTTTGAAGGATTACGCATATAATCTGGAATTCCAGACGGATAATCAGGCGGCAACTGATACACCGATCCACCATCTTTTTCTGTAACAGAATCCGTTTCCATCTCTGCATCTTTCATTTCGTCATCTTTGCATTCAGGGTCATCTTTGCGTTCAGGGTCAAATCGGACTCGCTTTTCTGACTTAAATTCCAAACCATGATCAACAGATTTTGGATAAACCAAATTGCCATCGTCCCGCTTTTTAAGTAATGATTTGAGGCTGCCTTCATTATCACACAGTGAATCTTGCCCCATAACTTGCAGAGAATCCATCTTTCTAGCTGCTTCAGCGTCTTCTTTAAGCCTAATCTTAGCAGCAATATGATTTGCACGAGGATCTCTCGTCACATCTTTAAATGAACTGGGAAGCTCATTGGTAGAATCGATATCAATCCCATAATCATCCACATCCTGAACGTAAAACTGATCACCTTGCTCCTCGTCTCTAGCAGCAGCTACTTTATCATACTCATCTTCCTCCTCCTGCAACAAATCCAATACATTGAAAATGAGAAAGATACACTCTTTCTTCCAAATACTCCCTCCGTCACCGAATAACTTTCATATTTGCTATTTTTACGCTGTTTAAGATAATGATTAGAATAGAAATGAATTGATTAAAACACGCTACTCATGAAAAGATCATCAATCAAATTCGAAGATTCAACCTTTACATCTAAACAAATTCAATAAGGAGTAATTACTAATGCAAAACTTCAATCCTACTATTGCATAAATCAAATAAACTACAAATTAAACAATTAGCAATGAAAAAGTTCACTTCTTTATCACAACCTATATCAGAATGATAATGCAGAAGTCGAGAACTTTACAATCCTCAACCACATAAAATCAATCACAAATCAAAAAGTTACATTCTATAAGAAACCAACATAAAAAAACGGCGAAAGAAAAACTCTTTATATTACAATTACCTCATTATCAAGAGTTTCATCCAAGCCAATTGAGCTCTTAATGTCCCATTCTTCATCATTATAATCATCCGGTTTCGGCTTCAAAACGACTTCAGAATCATCTAAAACGACGTTGTCTTCTTCGTCAAGATCATTGAGGTCATTTTCCATCTGGGTTCTGAAATTCATTGAAAATTCGTCTGGGTTTTGGTTATTTTGTTCGGATTGGTTTGTGTAAAGTTCGTTGTCTGCAAGAGACCATTGTGAGGTTAGAGAGGAAGAAGAAGGTGCAGTAGAGGAAGGTAGAGAGCCAAAGGCTCTGTGTATTCTCAACTTGAGGCTATCTTCCATAGTGTTTTGCAGAAATGTTTGGAAGCTGCTACGCTTTTTTATCACTGATGTTAGCCCTTTTTTTTATCTCTTTAATTTAAATTCAGAGATTAATTTTCTTCTCTTCCAAAGGTGTCAACTACTTAAACCCTAGATGAAGAAATTTTAATTAATTAAAATTCAGTGATTAATTTTTGTCTTCAATTGTTTAATCAAGCAAGACTTGTTATCCACCATTTTAGAAAAGCATTTGTGCATACACAAAACACATTTCGCGGTTCTCACTCGTTAGACCAGTGAATTGGCCATTTTGATCAATGAATTGAATACTTATTTGGTCCTTTTTTTTTTAATGAAATGTAAATAAATTGATACTAAATCGGTGAAGTGGTAAGTTCAACTTGAAACAGACCGTTTTAACTATTAAAAGTTGACTATTTGTCAAGTTACATAAATCAGTTTTCAAGTTATTAATTTGACTAATAAATCGAACACTCATTTTTTTTTCAATTCGATCATTGATTCGATTTAGATGCAAGTCTCGAAGTTGAACATTTGAGTTAACACTTGGGATTCATAAGAAAGATGTAATTCTAAACGAGATAGTTTATATATGTTTTTGTCAAAACTTTGAGGAAAAATTAATAGAAGTGATAAAAAAAAATTAAAATTATTATTTAAAAGTTTTAATGAAAAAGGAGTGAATGTCAAAATTATAACATGTACATAATATACATTAATTTTTTAATCCACTTTTTTTATGCTCTAAATTAAGAGATAAAAAAATATTAAAAATAATAAATTGAAGTGAAATTTTACTCTCTTTTAACTTCTTCTCTTAAAAAAAAAGAAGATTGAATTTTAAAAAATTTTATGCTCTTTTAACCTTTTTTTTAACTTCCAACAATACAAGACCTGAATTGGCTTTAAGAAAAGTCCGAAGGATAAGATTACAGACAGCAGAGTAAGGCCTTATCTTTAAAAAAAAAATCAACTAAAATTCGAAACATCACTCTCACTTCCACCAACTGCCAAAAAGTCAAGTCTCAGTGTGCACGCTTCGCCTCTTCCAACACTTCAATCAAACCCAAACATATTGTAGCTTTCTCTCTACTCACTCCTCAGTTGTCTCAACTAAACTCAACCTCTAAACATCTTTAAATACCTCAACTTTCACACCAACACTCACTCAAGCTTCAATCTTTTCGAACAAAATCACTCCTGAAATGATCATTTAGTTTCCCATAATTGTTTGTCATGGGAATTTATTTGCTTTTCACTGTCTTTATAGCTTGTTTTATCTGTGTACAGTCTGAGTACATAGCTTATAATACAGGAGCAACAATTGTTCCTGGAAAAATTAACGTTCATTTAGTCCCTCACTCGCATGATGATGTTGGTTGGTTAAAAACTGTGGATCAGTATTACTTTGGAGGCAATAATTCCATCAGGGTGTGTGAAAAGTGTTATCAAGTTTCAATCTTTATGCTTTTTTTTTGCAATAATTTTCTGAATTGATTATTTAGAAGCTTTTTAATGCGGGTTTTGGTTTGTAGGGAGCTTGTGTTCAGAATGTGTTGGATTCTGTTATGTCTTCGTTGTTTGAGGATAAGAATAGAAAGTTTATCTATGTCGAGATGGTTCGTATATTTCACTTTCTTTGTTGTGGATTAATTTATGTAGTTTTGCTTTAGTTGCTCTAAGGGTTTGGAATTGAATTTAAGAAGTTTTGAATTTTGATCAGGCATTCTTTCAAAGATGGTGGAGACAACAAAGTCCAGCCATGAAAATTAAAGTTAAGGAGCTTGTCAACTCTGGTCAACTTGAGTTCATGTAATTATTCTATTTCTTTGCTCTATTCTGTTATTGTTTTATGCTTATATTAGTCAATTCATTGTAGTTAATGGTAAATTTTTTTGTCAGTCTGATGGTTTTGGTTATAGAAAATTTCCATTAACTGATGAGATTTTATCTTTTTCTTTTTCCGGAAAGAAATGGGGGTATGAGTATGCATGATGAGGCTACTGCCCATTACATTGACTTGATTGATCAAACAACTCTTGGGCATCGGTTTATCAAAGATGAATTCGGTCAGATACCCAGAGTTGGTTGGCAGATTGACCCTTTTGGACACTCTGCCGTTCAAGCTTATTTGCTTGGTGCTGAGGTAATTATACGTGGTTATCATTTTTAGTTACTTGATGAGTTTCTCCTTTTCTCATTCACCTTATGAGTAACATACAAGGTCTTCCGATAGTGCAGTTTGAATGACATGTTTATATGTGCTATTTATACTTATCTCAGTTTGGTAAAAATATTGAAGGTTCATCATATATGTGAGTGCACTTGCTACAATAGTTCCATATTTTTATGCTTCAATCTTTGTCTTTTGCAGCTAGGGTTTGACTCGCTCTTTTTTGCTCGAATTGATTACCAAGATAGAGCTAAGCGTTTAAAGGAAAAGACTCTTGAGGTTATCTGGCGGGGTTCTAAGTCTCTCGGTTCAACGTCGCAGGTTAAAATAACCTTATTGTCGTATTTGTTTGCCATTTGATTTAACAATTGAAATTTTGTATTAGTCAAGTAGCAACTAGCTTGAATGCATAAAGTAGAACTATCTGATTCAGCCAATGCCATGTGCAGATATTCACGGGCATATTTCCCAAGCATTATGACCCACCGGATGGCTTCACATTTGAAATAAATGATGTCTCTCCACCCATTCAGGTAATTTATTGCAAAGGGTGTTTGGAGACCTTGCATCGATTCTTTTTTTTCCGCTGATTATCATCCTTGTACTTCTGTTGTTTTGTAGGATGATGTTCTTATGTTTGACTATAACGTGCAAGAAAGAGTCAATGATTTTGTAGCTGCTGCTTTAGCTCAGGTAAGATGTATTCTGTTTTTTCTGTTAATCTTCAAGTTCTTTTAATTGGATATCTGCTTAAGTCTTTTAGGTTTTTAAGCTAATTTTGACAAGTTGATAAAGTTAAATCACATAAGAAAGGGTGATTTGGGATATTAGATCTTAAGGCTTGAGACTGATGATGTGTATAAAACTAGTTGCGAGACTGTTGAAATTCGTTAAATGATTGGCGGGATATCCATGTAACATTTACACAATGCCATCATCATTTGCATCCAATTTGAAGTCACCTCTTTCTTTTTCTTTCTTTTTTTTCATTTTCCTTTATACAGGCTAATGTGACTAGAACAAATCACATTATGTGGCTGATGGGAACAGATTTTCGCTATCAGTATGCAAACTCGTGGTTTAGGCAGATGGACAAGTTCATCCATTATGTCAATCAGGTGCTTCATGTTTATCTTTCATGTTTATCTTTCATACTTAAGTTCGTTGGATGCTGCAGAATGAAAATGGCACAGTTCCTAATTTCTGTTTTAGAGCTGTAAATGTATATTGGAGCCAACAAAGTTATATTTATCGAACCTGCTAAGTGCTTTTCATGTAAAATAATTTTTCAGGATGGTCGTGTAAATGCTCTATATTCAACCCCTTCCATCTACACTGATGCTAAATACTCTGCAGACATAGAGTGGCCTCTGAAAACTGAAGATTTCTTCCCGTTAGTTTCATATTTTACTTTATGATCTCTGCGTATTGGTTTCATGTAAATGTTGTTCTAATATGAAAGTTCTGTTCTGCAGGTATGCAGATCATCCAAATGCATATTGGACGGGTTATTTTACAAGCAGGCCAGCCTTTAAAGGCTATGTTAGAACAATGAGTAGTTACTATGTTGTAAGTTTATATTCTCGCTCTACCAGAAAATGGAAATTTTCTTTGGAATTGTTATTTTAACATATCTCTTCTTTTTTGTTTATATCTTAAAATTAGGCTTCAAGGCAACTAGATTTTTTCAAAGGCAGGAGTAGTTCAGGACCGAATACAGATGTACTTGCTGATGCACTAGCAATTTCTCAACATCATGATGCTGTTAGTGGTACACAAAGGCAACATGTTGCTGCTGATTATGCATTGCGAATATCGATTGGTTATAGACAGGTGCATATTCAGTATCTGGTAATATTAAGCAGTAGATTGAGATCAATACTTAATAGGAATCTGATATCCTTCTTTGGTATTTTGATTCAGGCTGAGCAGGTCGTCGCGTCTTCACTTGCTTTCTTGGCAGGGTCTAGATTAAGCACCAGCCAAGGGGATGCATCTGTGAATTTTCAGCAGGTAGCACATGATTTTCTTCTGACTATTTTCATATACTATTTCAATATAGGTTCTTTACTGATTTCATGGAAACAACCTGCTCATTCTTGTTTTTCCGAATAACAGTGTCCTCTTCTTAATATGAGCTATTGCCCTCCATCAGAAACCATCCTGTCTGATTCAAAAAGCTTGGTAATAAAATGCTTTCTTTTTTTTTTTTGTCATGTTCTGTGTAGAAAATGAATGGCAGACATCTATGTGTATAACTTACTTCCCACATCTTTTTCCTCTTAACAGGCTGTTGTTATTTATAATCCTCTTGGATGGAAGAGAGTGGAAGTAATACGCATTCCAGTGAGCATTCCAATCTCATTTCTCAACTAAATGAACCTCTTTCATATTCTCAAAATAATAGAAAGTGTTATACAATTAAGGGGCATGAACCTTGATGTGGTTGGCTAATATATTTTCATCCGTCATTTAAAGGCCTTTTTTTGCATTTAGAGAGCATGCATGACTAATAAATTGAATATATTCTCGGTTTATCATCTTCTATGAAAGGGCCATTTATTTTAAAATTAATATTTACTGCTATCATGCATGTTATTTTTTCTATATATCGACTTTTTTACAGGTTTCAACCGATGATGTGGTTGTGCATGATTCCAATGGGAAAGAAATTGAATCTCAGTTGCTGCCCATATCAAATGCTACTTTGCGCACTAGAAATAAATATGTAAAAGCATACTTGGGTACATTCCCTAGCGAGACACTTAAGTATTG
This sequence comes from Breynia disticha f. nivosa, assembly GCA_948193385.1. Classification (NCBI taxonomy): domain Eukaryota; kingdom Viridiplantae; phylum Streptophyta; class Magnoliopsida; order Malpighiales; family Phyllanthaceae; genus Breynia; species Breynia disticha. Next base: position 12,827 of record CANYCX010884609.1, on the reverse strand, counting down.
GCTAGCATTTTCGGCATCCCTTCCACCCCTTGGCTTCACCACTTATGTTGTGTCAAGTGCAAAACAAACAGGTTTGAAACATATCTGTTTTCTAAACATTTTCTCTATGGAGCAGACAGACTCAGAAAGGTGTTTTCATCTTACTAAATGGTTCTAGTTTTTTGTGGTCTGATATAACTGAAGGTCTCAATAGCTCTCTCATGTCACTGGTACACACATCAAAAGAAAGTACCAATGGGACCATAGAAGTTGGCAAAGGAAGTCTAAGGCTTACTTATTCCGCAGATGAGGGAAAACTTCTGCATTATGCCAACAGCAGGAGCCTGGTATTGTTTAGTTTAACTATAACGAAACTCTGTTCTGCTAACATGTTTGTATACCCTAGCTGTTATTTTCATTTTCTATGGTATTATGTCAGAACTTCACATTTTCTTAAACTACATGTTTTTAACTCTAGTTTCGTATTCTTTACTGAAGGTTACTGCCACCGTGGAACAATCATATGGTTATTACACTGGGAATGATGGTTCTGATAAAGATCCACAGGTAGTGAAGTGTCCTTGTTTATAATTCTGACGTCTTATATTTTGATGCTAAAGATAACTGGTCTTTGAAGGCACTCTAAATATCTGATATGCTTACATATGAGAAAGATTTTTTTTTTCTATGATTGGCTTTTATTGTTGAGATTTTGATTGTTTATTGAAGGCTTCCGGGGCATATGTTTTCCGGCCAAATGTTACGTTGCAAATAAAACCTGAAAACTGGGTAACATTCTGATCTCAATGTTGCTTGCTGCTTCTAACTGAATTATTTGAATAAAATTTTGAGTCCCCTGAAGGCTTTACCGGTGAATGCTACTTGTTTTGGATATTAAATTGCTTACTCTCATCCAGGTTCCAACAATTTTTGTGCGAGGTCCTCTACTGGATGAAGTACATCAGCAACTCAACCCATGGATATCTCAGGTAATTAACTTATCATAGAATAAAATTTCCAATCAATGCTCAAACATTCCCCTTGGAATCTTCTTTTCAAATTAAACGCTATTTGACAGATACTTTTTTACATAGAAAATTTCTTTCTAAAAGGAAAGTTCACTCTACGTTTTGATATAAAAATATTTTCATATGAATGTCTTCCTCAAAGAGATTCCAACAAAATATTTTTGTATTTCCTTCTGTAACTATGAAACATAAATTCATTGTTTAATGAGTTCTTTGGAATTGTCACTTTTGCTTGAAAGGAATTTGATGAATTTAGGAGTTGGAACATGGATTAAATTGTCCAATTAGTGCTAGAACATTGAGTTGGTTCTCATTGTGTTGTTTTGGTTTTCATCATGCATTTTTATCTCTTCCATACCTGCACAGATTACCAGGCTTTATAAGGAAAAGGAGCATGCTGAAGTGGAGTTCACGGTAAGTATCTCTCTTTTGGTTTGATCTATTCAATTATCATTGTTTATGTTATGCATCTCAGATCTAGTGTAGGTTTTATTGATAAATTTTCTGTTACTAATTTCAGATTGGGCCTATTCCTGCCATTGATGGGATTGGGAAGGAAATTACAACTCAACTTACAACATCTGTGAAGAGCAATAAAACATTCTATACAGATTCAAACGGCCGTGACTTCATCAAACGTGTATGTTAACACTTGTTAATTTTTAGTCTTTCAAATGATTATGTCATGAGCACGTGAATCTTTTTTGTTGACAATATCTTGTCTAGACATTTTTTCTGTTTTTTTTTAGCAAGTCAAAGTAGGCTGATAACAGGAAAAAATGTCTAACCTTGATGAGAAGAGTTTGATTGAATATCTTATTGATATGTTCATTTTGTTGGTAGCTTCTGATGTATGTTTATTTTTCGGAACTTTCAAAATGAATTGCAGATTAGAGATTTCAGGGCGGACTGGGAGCTTGAAGCAAACCAACCAATTGCTGGAAATTATTACCCTGTAATGTTTAGTTTTCTTTCATATTTATTTACCGTGACATGTTTAGTTCTCTTTTGTACTAAAATTGTTGGCATTGTGATTTTTATCATTCCTAATATGGAGGATGTAGAAGTTTTGCATTATGGTAAATCTTGGCCTTGACTTTTTTTTTTTTTTTCATTTCTTTAATGTCCTTTTGTCCAGATCAATCTTGGAGTTTATCTGCAAGATGATAGCACAGAGCTCTCAGTGTTGGTGGATCGCTCGGTTGGTGGATCTAGCCTAAAGGATGGTCAAATAGAGCTCATGCTTCATAGGTTTGTCAAACTCAATCACATTTGATTATGTGAAAGTTCTAAGTTTGTTTTTGGTGGTTCTATTCTTCTGTTTAGCTAGGTTTACTTTTTTACTTACAAACATCTTGCTTTACAGGCGGTTGCTTCATGATGATGTCAGAGGTGTTGGTGAGGTATTGAATGAGACTGTTTGCATCCCTGGTGGATGTGAAGGTCTTACGGTAAGCATTTTTCTATGGTTCATATGTTAAGTTGAAACTGTTGGCAAATTTAGGGTACGAATCCACCAACTGATGACTGGCTTTTCCTCTACAGATTCAAGGAAAGTTCTTTGTCAGAATTGATAAACTAGGAGAGGGTTCAAAATGGCGCCGCACGGCTGGGCAGGAAATTTATTCCCCAGTTCTATTAGCCTTCACAGAGCTGGTAATATCAACATAAGATTGACTTTGATGGTTGGACCCATCTAGCTGAAACTAAGTAAAAGAATTTCTTGATGTGTAGGAAGGTAGTGACTGGAAGGGATCACCTCTCCCGACTTTTTCAGGGATTGATCCATCCTATTCGTTACCCAACAATGTTGCTGTGATAACCCTCCAGGTAAAAAAGATTGCTAGCTTATTTCAACCAGCCATTTGTAATATGTCCTCAGAAGGGGAAATGGATGCATATATCATCGTTTGAATCTTTCAAGAGCAGAAGGAAAATATTGCGATAACTTTCTCTTTCTTTCTGGATTTTGGAGGCTTTCTTATTTTTGTACACCGCAGGAGCTTGAAAATGGGAAAGTGCTGCTTCGGTTGGCCCACTTATATGAGGTATTACCTCTTCTCTTATTTTGTCTAGCTGTGCAATACTGCATATGTGCATTGCCTATCGTGTGAAGGAGCTACCCAAATAGTGTTTCTTATATGTTACTGTTGGTTATCGTTTCAAATCTACCAAACCTCTCAGCATCATTTGTCATGAATTTAGTTGAATTTTTTACAGTCTAATTGTCTTCCATATTTATTTGTCGGTGCTTGATACGAGCAAAGACTGATGAAGACAAGGATTATTCTTCAATTGCAACTGTTGAATTGAAGAAACTTTTCACCAACAAAAAGGTCTGAACAGAATTCTCACTGTCAAGATATTGTCTTTCTGCAAATAACCAAGTTGATGCATTTTCTCTTAAAACTGTTCTATTTCAGGTGAGCAACGTAACAGAGATGAGTTTGTCTGGCAATCTCGAAAAATCCGAGATGGAGAAGAAGAAGAAAGTTTGGAGAGTGGAAGGCTCTACCCCGGATGAATCCAAGGGAACAAGGGGAGGACCTGTTGATCCTGACAAGTTAGTAGTTGAGCTTGTTCCAATGGAAATCAGAACTTTCTTCATAAGCTTCGAGTATATCCAAATGTACCATTCCTGAAAAGCGCAAACATCAGGATTTTATCGCGGCTAGCAGCTGAAGAATGACGTTTCTGCAGTGAGCTTTACTCGGCTGCTTCTTGTACTACAATCCTTGTAAGATGAGATGCACTGTTGTATGTCTGTATCCTATGATGGAAAATAAAGAAAATGAAATCTAATCAGAAAGTGTAACTTATGAGAGTCACATGAGCATCCCTGTATTAGTTTCGCAATACAAAGGTAGCACATGTTCTAGACCGAGACCTCTAGAATGATTGACGGACTTAACGTGGCGAGTGGGCGTGTCTCCAGTGGCTGCAATGAACACCTTTGTAGTGAGATTTTGTGGTGATTTCACTAATTATCATCAAATTTATCGGTTAGGAACTATAGTAATTGACTCATTGTACTCTATGTTTCCCCTATAAATATATTGCTTTGTCTGTCGTGGTTAAGCATCATCTTTCATCAATCAATATAATAGGTAACGTATCCATAGTAAATCTCCAGCACGATGCAAGGTTGACCAAACTGAACCTTAAAAATCACAGTACAGTACACCGTTAACAACACACTTTGGCAAGCTTGTTGGACCGTTGGTTGAGCATTATTAAGGCCAAACTTGTTTCATTAGTAACAAAAATCCTAGTAAACTATCACACAGAATAATTATGTAATAAGATAATTATTGCTGACGAAGTTAGTGATCAACGTTTTAATTTTTAAAATTTAATATTTGGAAAGAAGATACAGAACGGATTATTAGCTATTAATAAGTTAACAAAATCGTTTCCCTTTGAAGACTTTTTAGTCTTATCCATTGAAAAGAGCCACTTCCTTAGTACTCCCTCAGTTATATAAATTCATCTGAGTTTTCCATTTTCTTGGCAACCCAGTACAGTTTCTGATCAAAAAGTTGCAAATTTTATGGTTTTTGCTTAGCCTGATCTTGAAGCTCAAAAAATGGAGGCTAAATTGTTGCTTTATCTAGTTTTTTCTTTGTGGTTAGTGTTGGATTCATGTGTGGAATCGAAATATATGGTTTATAATACTTCACAAGGCATAGTTCCTGGTAAGCTCAATGTTCACTTGGTTCCTCACACACATGATGATGTTGGATGGTTAAAGACTGTTGATCAGTACTATGTTGGCTCCAATAATTCAATCCAGGTATACTCACGTGTGTAAATCTGTGTTCTTTATCTAATTTTGAAGTTCTTCTGGTGAATTCTAGATGAATTTGGATGATCAAAGTTCAGTACTTTTGATGTATAGGGTGCTTGTGTTCAAAATGTGTTGGATTCTCTTATTCCTGCACTTCTTGCTGACAAGAATAGGAAGTTCATCTATGTTGAAATGGTAAGTTCTAAGTGCAAAACAATGTTCATAATTTCAATTTAATTTGGGTGGTTTCTGATAAAAAGAAGAAAAAATGGGATTTCTTTTGTAGTTATATTATGTTCAGTTCTTGTCAATTTTTAGATTGTTTATGTGACTACTGTGATCCGCGAATGCATATTTCAGGCATTTTTCAAACGATGGTGGAATGAACAGAGCGAAACTATGAAGCTTGTTGTCAAGCAACTTGTGGACTCGGGTCAACTCGAATTCATGTAAAATCAACTGTGAACTACATTGCTTAAGATGTTCTCTTTTTACTTTGACTTAGGTTAAAATTTGTCTTCCACATTGCAGAAATGGAGGAATGTGCATGCATGATGAGGCAGTGACACATTATATTGACATGATTGATCAGACAACTCGTGGGCATCGATTCCTCAAAAATACATTTGGTGTGACTCCTAGAATTGGCTGGCAAATTGATCCTTTCGGACATTCTGCAGTGCAAGCTTACTTGTTGGGAGCTGAAGTAATGCATACCTTGGCTGTAATTGCATGTGCTATTTTCTTTTCGTAAGCTCCAATATTTGATTTGGATATGATTTTTGACACAGGTTGGATTCGACTCATTTTTCTATGGCCGGATAGATTATCAAGATAGGGCGAAGCGCTTTAATGAGAAGAGTCTTGAAGTTGTGTGGCAGGGTTCAAAGAGTCTTGGTTCAACGGCACAGGTGAGCCAAAGAGATTTAGTTTTATTAAAAAATGCCTTGAGTGTGTGTTTCTGTTAAATTCTGATTTCATGTCTGTGTTGTTGAACACAGTGATTATTCTTTTGGTCATACTATGCATTGTTGCTATGGTTAAAGCTTCTCATTCTAGCTTTCTGATTGACTGTGGTAGATCTTTGCCGGTGCTTTCCCTGAAAACTATGAGCCCCCACCTGGTGATTTCTACTTTGAAGTCAATGATCCCTCCCCTGTTGTTCAAGTAAAACTCAAGAAAGAAATTGTTTACCATCTTTCCATTGAACATTTACAAGCCTATTGTTCTAATGTTTTTGTCATCTTCATTGAAAGGACGACATGGATTTGTTTGATTACAATGTTCCAGAACGAGTAGAGGCCTTTGTTACTGCAGCATTATCCCAGGTAAATGTTGACCTTTATTGTTTGGGTTACTATTCATTAATATCTTCTCATATGCAGCTTTTAAAATATATCATCTTAATTGTTGTTTCTTGTGAAAAAATCATTTGTCTCTGTGCCATTTATTGAACTTTTTATTTGTGTGCTACATATACGACACAGAACCTTTGGTGTCTATTAACTCTAGAGATAGAATTTCTTATCAAAACTGTTAGTATGAAATTGTATAACTTCTTTCATTCTTATCATGTGTGTATCACCTACTTCAACAACATCCAAAGAACAGTGTCTTCATTCTTTTGTTTGTCAAAATAGCTCTTTGTTTATAGTTTATCTTCTCTTTACAAGGGCATGTCTTTCATCACTAACAATAATCAACCCATCTGCAGGCTAATATTACCAGGACAAATCATGTCATGTTTACAATGGGAACAGATTTTAAATATCAGTACGCGCATAGCTGGTTTCGACAAATGGACAAGCTTATTCATTACGTTAACATGGTGGGTATTTTTTGTTGGTTTTGTGTGACTATTGTAGCCTAATGCATATAAAATGATTAAACTTGTAGCACAAAAATATGTATCAGTGCAGATTGTCATTTGTAATTTATGTCTATGATTTTGTCCAAAATCTTAGTATTTCTGGATTTTTGGTTGTTCTTAGGATGGCCGTGTCAATGCTCTATACTCTACTCCGTCCATTTATACTGACGCAAAGTATGCTGAAAATGAGGCCTGGCCTTTAAAGACTGATGACTTCTTTCCGTGAGTTTAATGTCTAAATATTGATATTTATTAGCTTATTGGTGGTTTCCTCCCTTTGACGCCTCCGGCATATGATGCGTGTATTAATCCAGTTATGCAGATCGTATAAATGCTTACTGGACAGGATACTTTTCAAGTAGACCTGCACTAAAACGCTATGTGAGGATGATGAGTGGCTACTACTTGGTATAACTCGTGTCCTTTTCATTAAAATTCTATAGTATGCTTTCATTTGTCATCCTGATATGGGTATTTCGGGTTTAAACCAGGCCGCAAGACAGCTGGAATTTTTCAAAGGAAGAAGTAAAACAGGGTCAAACACAGATTCATTGGGTGATGCTATGGCAATTGCACAGCATCATGATGCAGTAACTGGTACAGAAAAGCAACATGTGGCTAATGATTATGCAAAAAGACTTTCAATTGGATACACAGAGGTAAAAAATTTGTTTTGCTTTCATGATATTAGGGTAGCCTTTATTGTTGTTTTTCCTTTCCACTTGGGATTTTAGAATCAAAATTCGTTATTGTCTTTTGGCAGGCTGAGAAGTTGGTTGCATCTTCTCTTACTTGCTTGACTGCGCCAAAATCAGATGTTGGATGTCTGAGTACAAAAACAAAATTTCAACAGGCAATAAATTTTGACCGCTTAGTTTGAATTTTATGACATGCTAGTTATTAAGAAACATATATATGTCCATTTTAATGATCTATCTCTATATTTCATATTTGCTGCTAAATGATTAAATCTTAAGCAATGTGCTTCAACCGCAGTTAACACAAAATGCTGAAGTTAATACTTTACGTAATGCTTCACATGATGTTTCTTTTTCCTCCAGTGCCCTCTTCTGAATATAAGTTACTGTCCTCCGACTGAAATGGATCGATCCGATGGGAAGAAATTGGTAATGTTAATGATCATGTAAATATTGTTTTCATTTTACTTCTCTGGGACTTGTGTTCATGTTTCTTTTCATCTGTAGGTGGTTGTGGTCTACAATTCACTTGGATGGAAGAGAGAAGATATAGTCCAAATTCCTGTGAGTATACTCACTTTGGTCTTAGTTTTTGGTGCTTCCTTTAATCAAATATCACTGTATTAGTTCTTTATTTAATAATAATCTGATAATTGCTAATTATTTATCCAGTCTAAAAAGTTCGGTTTACGTCGATATAGCTGCATATTCTTTAACAAGAAGAACTGGTTTTCTGTAGGTTTCTAATGAAGAAATTGTTGTGCATGATTCTGAGGGAAGAGAAATCCAGTCGCAGTTTCTTCCTGTGTTAGATGCTTACACAGACCTGAGGGACTCCTATGTTAAGGCATACTTAGGTAGAACCCCAAAGGAGACACCAAAGTACTGGCTTGCATTTACTGTCTCTGTTCCACCTTTTGGTTTCAGCACTTATACTATCTCAAATGCTGAATCAGCAGGTTGGTTGGCTCCATTTTGTTAGAAACTAATCCTTTATAATCGAACAAAGCCGAGGTCTCTTTATAAGTTTCCGATATTATTTTGTCACGTCAAGTTTAACTTGCAATTGTAGGAGCTCGTTCAGCCAAATCAACATTATTTCAAAGTAGTGAGGACTCTTTCAACGAAGTGGGTCATGGAAATTTAAAGCTTAAACTTTCTGCCAATGATATCCAAAGCAGTAGATATGTTAACACCAGAACGTTGGTATGTGGTCTGACAATACCTTCCCGCCTTTTATTTATCTGTCTCAGTTGTGTAATTACCTAGTCAATATGTGTTCTGATTTTGGCAGTAATATTTTTGGTGATTATATTTGCTGATATAGATATAAGTTTGTTGTAGCTGATGCATGTTTATTAACATATGAAGGTGGATGAATCTATAGAAAAGTCATTCATATATTATACTGCTTACAATGGAAGTGGTGACAAAGAAATACAGGTAAGTTTACATGAAAGAGAATGATTTCTACAAGTGTGTAACTTTATAAAAATTATTATTTTTAAATTGGTATCTCAGATTTTGTTTTATTCTAATTTCTTCTTTTATTCCAGAATGATGGAGCATATATCTTCCGCCCAAATCAGACATTTCCATTGAAGCCTGAGTGGCAGGTTTGCATTTTGCAATGCTGTTTGTACTACATTCATATAATAATAATGAGAGATCATGGAACCGATGATAATTGATATTTTCTTCTTTCCGATAAAATTTTCAGGATTCTTTAACTATCATTCGTGGACCATTAATAGATGAAGTCCACGAGCGAATCAATCCATGGGTGTATCAGGTGGTTTTCTATAACTTGACCATCAACCATGTCCCAAAATTTTCTTCAAATCACTTCTCTTTTTTACTTGAAAAATTGAAAACTTTATCGATTTTTCATGCCAACAAAGGCAAAAGTTACAGAATAAACAGCCTAATAATGCAGTTTTTTGTCGTCCTTTGTTGACATTGCTATGGACATTTATGCAGATAACCAGACTATACAATGGAAGGGAGCATGTTGAAGTAGAATTCATTGTAAGATTTCCATTTTACTATCTTAATATTTGCAGAGATACACAATGTAAGCCTAGTTATAGATTCTTGCGTAGCTGCTCATTTAATATGTAAATATTCTTGGCATCAACACATCAGGTCGGACCAATACCACTTGATGATGGAACTGGCAAAGAAGTTGCCGCTCAAATAACAACGACCATGAAGACCAATAAAACATTCTATACAGATTCTAATGGACGTGATTTCATCAAAAGGGTAAATTAAGCTTTCACCGATTTCTAGCTTTTACTTCATCAAGATTTCAGAAAGATTCTTTTCTCCAAAGCGTTTATTAGTACCAAATTTCTTGTACTAGAAACAGCCAAATAAAATCTTACTGAAGTTGAAATATTTCTTGGTATTTTTCTTACTTTTGGGAAGGAATACTAGCTTCTTTATATGCTTTTCTGTTTTCCAGTCATTGTATCTAATGCTGAAGGATTCATTTTTTTTGGCAGATTCGTGATTATAGATCAGACTGGAAACTGGAAGTGAACCAACCAGTTGCTGGAAATTATTACCCTGTATGTTATATATTATCAATAATGCCTTTGACTTAATCTTGCATTTTCTTACTACTAAGTTTTTGCTTAAAAAATTGAATGTCATTCTACAAGGATAGGACCGTATGTTTTTGGTTACAAGGGATGAACTGAGTATAGAAAAAAGAATTTTATGATGTGGTAATTTAGAAAAAAAAGTATGTCGATGCCTGCTTCTGTGACAATATGATTTTCTCATGCTGCAGATCAATCTTGGAATTTATGCGGATGATGGTGAGAAAGAACTTTCAGTTCTGGTGGATCGACCTCTGGGAGGATCTAGCATAGTGGATGGACAGATAGAGCTGATGCTTCATAGGTCTGTTACTGATTTTACCATGTCCTTTCAGTAATGCTTCATGAATTGCTCCTACAACTTATTTGAGTTGTATATCTGCTTCAACAGCATGCCTGAAATTTATGGGGATGTAATCCTTGGACATTATTGTTTCAATTACATGTTTTGTCAGTACGGATTCAGTTGATGTTTTTCTTCCCCTTGTAGGCGATTGTTACTTGACGATTCCAGGGGTGTCGCTGAGGCTCTAAATGAAACAGTTTGCGTTTCCGATAAATGCGCAGGATTGACGGTAAAGCAATTTGATGGGCAATAATCTTTTCTTCATAATCTCATTGCATGATGAGGATCCTTACTTGTGTGTAAAGTAAAATTCATTGTATTTGTTGGCCTTCCAGATCCAAGGAAAGTACTATTTTAGAATTGATCCTATCGGAGAAGGAGCTAAGTGGCGTCGCTCTTTCGGCCAGGAGATATATTCACCGCTCCTGCTAGCATTTGCAGTAGAGGTGGAATTATTTTAGCAGTAAACAGAAAATCATGCGTCAGTTTTTAATTCAGTTAATTTGTTCTAAAAAATGGTTGTCTCATCTTTCAGGATGGAGAAAATTGGATGAAGTCTCATGTAACCACCTTCTCCGGCATAGATTCATCGTACAGCTTACCCAATAATGTTGCAGTAATAACTCTCCAGGTAGTTGCTTCCTCACTTCTATTGCTTTCTGATCTTCTATTGTACTGAGCATGAAGCTTTTCTGTGTATTAAGGAACTTAACTGCTAGCTCAAGCAAACTAAAATTCGAGCTTATATAATGATTTTCCATTTCTAACTGCATATTTTATACATTCTTTCTGACATATCCCTCGTCTTCATATTTTAGGAGCTTGAAGATGGGAAAGTCCTTCTTCGGCTGGCGCATTTATACGAGGTTTATAATTCTTTCTATGTTAAGCTTACCTGGGTTTAACTTCATTTTTCATGGGATCTAGCCTATGTTTAAATCATCTAGTCAGGCTTTAACCTTGCAACGATCTAAACATGTGTGAAGCTGCCGATACCGCATGAAAACCAAATGTTCATACCTTGTCCTGATGTTTTCTTCTAGTTTCTAAAATATGTCACAAAACATTGCTGTGTTTTGAAGTAATCAACCATATCCACTTGTCTGTTTATTTCCTTTATGTTGTTTAACGTTCAATGTTCTTGAAATGGCACAAAGGTTGGAGAGGACAAGGATCTTTCTGTGATGACAACTGTGGAACTGAAGAAGCTTTTCCCCAAAAAGAAGGTAGAAAAACTGGCACAAAAGTTGTTTCTTCACATAAACTGAGATCATTGTTCTGAACTTGACACATTCAATGTATGTTCTTGTAACATCTGCTCCCGTTTTCAGATAGGAAAAGTGACGGAAATGAGTTTATCGGCAAACCAAGAAAGGTCAGAAATGGAGAAGAAAAGACTTGTCTGGAAATCAGAAGCTTCATCAAGAGAAGCAATGAAAAGGGGTGGGCCTATAGATCCTGTGAAACTGGTGGTGGAACTTGCTCCAATGGAAATACGTACCTTTGTAATCAACTTTGATCACACATCTCACCGTGTTTTTTACATGTAATGCTTTGTATTAAATTGTCCAGAACTAATTTATTGCAAATTCTGCTGATGTTTCTGCATTTTGTGTCAACTTTTGTGCACTTGACTTCTGCTCACTGCAATTACAACTGTGCTTAACTTCACTTGCTACATTATCGTGCATAGCTCATTCTGATCACTCGTGCATTTGAACCAAAGACGAAAACAAGGGGTGTAAGGGAGGCGGTCGCTCTCTTATCGTATTTATTTTCTTTTTTTTATATATTTTTTTGTAGTTTTACTCATTGCTGGTTTTTCTCTCATTTTTTATTACTTAAAAATACCTTAATTGATTGATCATATGATAACAGAAATGATAATAGAAAGTGCGATTAATTACATTTTTCTTAAGTAAAGAAAATACTCTCTCTTATAATATATATTATTTTAAAAAAATATATTTTTAATCTTATATTAAACTAAAGCATACTAAGAATCTATTTGGAGTTGTTATTAAAAATTGTTTATGTTAACTTATATTAAATAAAATTGTTTATGTTAAACTAATTAATAAATAAATAAATAATTAAATCGATATATATAAATTAAAAGTATTTTACCAAATAAATAACAATCATTTGACAGTTCAATACGTTAAATATCATTAAAATGTTTGAAACTAAAAAATTCTCTTAATAGAGGGGTAGTTAGTCACTTTGTGAACCGCTGATGTCCGCTCATATAAGATGACGTAGTGATGCTTTGTAACCTTGTAATTACCACAATTTAAAACAACATTGAATTTGATCATCGAATAACAATTATCTTTTATTATTTCATTTTCATTTTTTAACTTTGCTAAGATTGCATTCTTTTTAATGGTGGTTTGAATAGTGGAATCCTATATTTTTTACATAAAAAAATATTATTATTATAAAAAATAATTCACAGTGAGTATCATGCTACTAAAAGATATATTAATAAATTTAATGCCGCATTATCAATG
>CANYCX010884365.1:0-28768 GCA_948193385.1 Breynia disticha f. nivosa | reverse complement strand
TTTGAATGGTTTTATTGATTTAAGCATCCATTTGATTTCAGTTCATGTCAAGATAATATTGCTGAATTTAGTAGTTCAATAAGGATTACTTGAGTTATTGAGTTGAGGCTATATTTTGCTAGTTAAGGATTACGGTTCTCGTTAATCTTTACGTTTGGTAGCATTCTTACAAGGAATAAATTACTAGTTTAGTTGCTTGTATGAGAAATTGAATGGTCTATTATAATTCAGTTTAGGTTTCTAAATTGGTTAACTGGAGATTGGGTCTCTATAATTATTCATGCAGTTACAAATACAATTTATCAAGGTGTCTTAGAGTTGATTTGTTAACTAGGGAAGTGTTCTATCGAGGTGTCTCGGGTTCACCGATAAATTGAGTAGAGATTGAGCATATGAGCGTTTGCCGATGCTTATAACTAATCTTGTTTGAATTAATAAAGTGTATTTGTAGTGTCGATGATCAATATTGGATTATGCGGATTATCTCAATTAGATATCTTTTTATTGAAATTTTATTATCGCATTTTGTTAAATTCCTCTTTAAATTGAATTGTTAACGAATTTTATTTTGGTGTGTTCAAATAGTGATTTTACTAATCTCTGTGGATTCGACCCCTACTCGCTACGCTACAGTAAGAAAATCAGAGAAGGGTAATTTATATTTGTTGGTTTCGACAGTCACCACTCAGGCTCTGATACCATATCAAAGTCTATGGGCCCATACACACATGTGTGGGCTTATGAACAAAACAGGTTGTGAACTCTCTAATGCAAAACCAATTGGCTTATATGAGACCCACAACTATATCATTATAAACCTCTTCATACTATTCTATATATCAATGTGGGATACATTCCCAACGCTTCCCTGCAAGTGCAATCCGGTCAGACCCATTGTCTATCATTATCAAACTGGTTACCAATGTGGGATACATTCCCAACACTTTCCTGTAAGTGTAATTCGGTCAGACCCATTCTCTATCATTAAGTCCATGGGCCGTGCATACGTGAGTGGACTTATGAACGATACAAGTTGTAAACCCTCTAATGCAAAACCAATTGGCTTGTATAAGGCCTACAACTATATCATTATAAACCTCTTCATACTCTTCTATTTTATCAATGTGGGATACTCTTCTATTTCCTGTAAGTGTAACCCTGTCAGACTCATTGTTTATTATTATCAGACCGATTACCAATGTGGGATACATTCCCAACACGATTAAGGGTGGCAATTTTTGACACGTCACAATTGCACAATTGTGGGTCATAAATGGGTTGACACATTTATGACTCATAAATAAACGAGTTGTAAACAGGTTGACCCATTCAACCCGTTTAAACTCGAATAAACACGAGTATATTAATTGTGTTAAACTTTATATATTGACATGACTAATTTAAACCCATTTAAACTATTTAAACATGTATTTTGGATTTATAGTAAGCATTCTAAATGAATTCTTTGTTGAATTTTTTAGATTTAATGTGTATGTCTATATATTTAAACAGGTATAATCATGTCATGTCATTACGTGTCGTATCGTGTTTAATGTGTCAAATTAAACATGTTTAAGCTAAATGTGTTTGGTCGTGTTTTGTCGTATTTAACGTGTAAATTGAATATGTTTAAACTAGTAAACGTGACCTATTTACAATAAATGGGTTACACGGGTCAACCCATGTTACCCATTTATTAGATGGGTCGGGTTGGGGTTGAAATTAAACGGATTAGGGTCATAAAAGGATCAATCCGTTTAAACCATTTAAAGTTCAGGTATAAACGGGTTGACACGTTTAGACATGACATAACACGAATTGTCACCCTTAACTTCGATGTTAAAATGTTTGCTGGAATTTTTTGTTTTCTGCTAGTTTAAGCTTTTCTTTGACTCGTTCAATTCTATTATCTCGTAAGTTTTAGTCTTTCTTTCATTAAACATGGAGGTACGTTGTAGATCCTTAGTTTTTAGATATTTAGTTAAACTTCAGTATATTTAAACTCATCCTCAGTTAATAAAAGAAGCATACTTTTTACAACATGATCTAAAATATAGTTAGAACACAGATCGTATTAGTCAACACATCCATGGGCTCGGCCTTGTGTTGATCTAATACGCCCCTTGTTTTGTTCAACACAATACCTGTAAACAATTGAGCATAGTATGTATGAATCTGTTGTAACCTATAATACACTCAAAATCAACGTATTTCCAATCTTGTAATTCAATCATAATCAACAATATAATCTCTGACACACACACACACATAAACACACACACACACAAAAACACACACACACACATATATCATTATATTCGGATCAACATGCACCACAACCTATACACTCTAAAATCAACAAACAACACAACCTGTAGCAATCATATCATATCCATCAACAAACATCTCGACCTATACTAAGTCAACCATATCCTTAAATATCATATAAACATACAAGTCATATCCATATATATGCGCACAATCACGCAAATGTCAAAATGTATCAACCCGTAGCTGGTATCTAAGTGAAGAGAGGGAGTACTGGGAGTAACAGCTGACCCAACGTTAAATATCTCAGAATCTACTCTGACTATCAATCTGGTCCTGAAAACAAAATACACGAACGCAAATTTTATGAGATGTGAGTTTAGTAAGTAATCAAGTATTTCATAAGAATAATAACACACACAATCCTTATTCATTTCCTATAAGTTCAAACAATGTCATTTTTTGTGTATTTCTTTCATTTAAACTATAATTATAAAATGCAATCGTATTTTGAAATCATTCATAAGACATAAAAACACATATCAAGCAACTATAAAATTGTCGTCTACAAAAAAAATCTCTCATCTCCAATAATATCTCTCGTCACCAAGAATATCTCCCGTCTTCATATGATCGATCATAATATAAATAATAATCACTGCCAAATCAAACACCACCATTTCTATCACCACCAATCAAACTCCACCAATAATATACATATACATATACACACATATAAACAATTGTTCACGTACCTATTCACATTTCATTTCCCAATTCTTTTGCATGTTCGCAATTTAATCGCATATACATATATATTTCCTTTTTTTCATATTCATACGCACACATATCTATTCTTGCACTTACTTTTTTTTATTTGTAGTTCATAACTAATAATAATCCATATTTAAAAGTGAATTAGAATACTCATCTGCTAGCTTAAATACTTTGAATGATATGAGCTTTGATCCTGCTCTGCTCTCCTAGCCTATCGTGCTATATAATCATTTACGAAATTCTCTATAAAACTTAGTATAAACATCATATTAATATGCATGTTCCTATTTCAATTCTATCAATTCCTTATTTTTGTCAATTATCAACAATTTCTAAATCTAAACTAAATTCACGATAAATTCCGTATAATTTCGTAAACTACTGCCATTATCTCCGAGAATTTTCTGTACCGACTATTCCAATCGATACCCTAATCGAACCTACGATCAATTACGAGTTTCTCGTCTTAAATCATGTCTCAATCTCTCAAAATTTCACCTTTTTCTCTCTATCTCTCTCTCGTCTCAACTCTCTTTTCTCTCCCTTACTATCTCTCAATTCTTTTCTGTTTCCCTCCCCTTCTTCTGCTTTATTTATCTTTCTCAACTTCCTCTTATATTCCCTCAACTTCTACCTCCTGGTTCAAGCTCCAAACATTCTGAAATTGTGCCAAATTTACCAAACTACATTGGTAATGCTCTAAGTGACTATATTTAAGCTAAGAAGTCTAATATGTATAAAGAGCTCTTAACATTCTAAAAAAAATATTGTAGGAGTAATTTTTAGACTCTATATGTATAAAGAGCTCTTAAGTTTCATCTTAAAATTAAGCTAAAAAGTCTAATATTAGGAGTATATTGAAAAATTTTATAAAGTAGGAAAAGAGATAAGTTTAGGACCCTCTTGGTAATGCTCTAAGTGACTATATTTACAAAGCATAAAAACATTTGATAATTTTATAATAATCAAACTCAAAAGTTACAGTGGGCACAATTACAATGATTTAATAGGGTTGTAAATGAATCGGGTTGTAAGTTCATTCGAGCTATACTCGTTTACAATCAAGTATGTTCGTGAATAAAATATTAGATTCGAATAGTTAAATAAGCGAGTCTGAACAAGGTGATATTCCGTTCAAAAACTCGCGAACACATTCGTTTAACATTTGCTAATAAATTCGATTACACAATATATTTTTTATATTAATTTTTAAATTTCATATTTTCTTTGTATCTCATATAAGTATATAATTCAATTAAAAACAAATAAATATTAGAAGAAAATTATATTTTAACAAAATATATTAATATATTATTATTAATTATACTATATTAATTAAAAATAATAATTTTATTTATATAATATAAAATAAAAATATTAAGTTGTTATTTAATTAATTGTACGTTAAGTTATTTTATTTTTGTAGTTTAACTGTTAGAGTTGATGATTGTTCTATTATTATTAATTATACTTAAATTAGTTTAGAAAATTATTTTCATAAATTAAATTATTTTATTTTAAAAAATTAGTTTCATTAATTATTATTTTTAAATTAAATAACTAACGATGTGAAATAAGTTTGTGAAGTTATTAATTAATTAATTGAACTTTTTAATACTATCATGTTTTATCATAATAATGTGTAATTATAATTTTATTTTATTTTATTTATTATGCCATAATTTATTATTCATAATTACTATTATTTAAAAATAAATATATTTATAATGTATTAATTCTTATTTAAATTAAATAATTAATGATATGAAATAAGTCAAGAAATAAATAGTTGATTAAAAAATAGTGTAATGATTGAAAGAATGATTAATGATTTTAATAATAGTTTAAAGAGGAATACAGTTTGTTGATATAGAAGGTCTATTCTACTAGTATAAGTAGTGGAATACAAGTTCTCACAAAAAAAAAATTCCTGATTGAGAATCACTTTTTAATTTTTTTTCAACGTCAAATTAATAATTTATTTATTTTTCTATTTTTTGGTAAAATGCCTTTGAACACATCAACAAATAGCTACAACGAATCCGATGTTGAAGTTACACTCCATTAGTAAGTAAATTACGGGTTGAAACAGTGAACCAACCATACAATTTTTTACAGTTCAATCATCGGTCCAGTAATGATGACATTAACATGGACGTAAACCAATTCTATCTCTTTTCATTTCATGACAAGAAATTACAAATAAAAGATGTATGAAGTTGTGTCAATAAAATACCAATCCTATAATGTATTTAAAGAGCCATGTCTGTAGAAGCTTTCCCTGCCAACCCATAGCCATAACCACATTTACTGGCTCCATTACTCATATCTGAAAGTCTGTTTCTTTTATTAACTGAAGATGAGTTTAAATACACAAAAAATAAATTAAATATCTTAAAAGTAAGGAGCTACAACGTGCTTCCATGCTAAATGAAAGAAAGCTCTAAAACTTACGAGATAATGGAATTGAACAAATCAAAATAAAACTTAAACTAACAGAAAATAAAAAATTCCAGTGAATATTTTAGCATCAAATTCATACTTTTAACTCTTCCTTGATTTTGATGTTGTAAAATTATGAAGCAAATCGAAATAACTCGTCCTCATTCTTTTTTTTTCATGGCATGAGTTTCATTCACCTCTTGTACTTGCACTTGTTGAGCTTCGATTTTACAAATTTTGTCCTCGTGTCTCATGTTGTTATATTTCTTGCACTTAGCGTCAGATATGTTCCAACGTTTGAAATAAGAATGGTTTGATCAACCATAATGTTTACAAGGAGTATAAGTGGTGCTGTTGTTTGCTTGACTTCCATTTATCTTTGTTCCACTTTTCATTTTTACCTCTGTCGTTGTTGATATTATGTATCTCCGTTTTGGCTCTGCAAACACCTTCAATTTTACCATTCTCTCTTTTTGAACGCATTGGTTTGTCTAGTTGACTCATGGCTTGGTTTTGGATTCAGATTGGTGGAGCTTTAATGTTCTTAGTCTGAATTGATGATATGTCTTGTCTTTGACTTGGAGTCACAGATCTTGCCGAAATATCTGGTTTCGGAGTTGCCAATTTTGGTTTTCCACTGCATCCTTCGCTGCCTCTAAATTGCCTGCAAACTGGTTACAAACTAGTACTCTAAAATAAAATATTATCATCCTGATCCTTTCTTCTGACAGAATCCTTAGTAGTGCAAGATAGTTGCCTGCGATTATAAGACAATGTAAATCATGAGTGTACAATGTTTCTAGTACAAAAATTTCCACTCAAAAAACGTCCCGAGATTCATGGTACGAGGCTCGAAATCATCAGAAACAGGCTGGAGGAGACTAAGAATTCTGCCCTCATCACGTTTCTGCAACTCTTTGAATAAAAGAAGATCTTCGTGTCTATCTTTTCTTCTTAAAAATGGCATTTCAGGAATTCGCCTCGTACTTTCTTTCATGTTTTGTGTCTCTAAGATGCTCAATACTAGGAATTCGCCTCGTACTTCCATTCATGTTTTGGGAATCACATTTATGTAAAAATCCCTTTGATGTTCATATAAAAGTCCATTGCGAGAATTCGGAAAACCTGGCGAGATTCTAACTTGTCATATGGAACAGTACTTTACTTCCATTTGATTTGTTGTTAGAACACAATGCATGTAGTTCATTTTCAGAAAATAAACGGGTCGGTACAATGGTTTTGTCATTTCTTCATGTGCCGATAATAAATGGAGTAATACTATAAAAAGAGACATTATGATATAGAAAAAAGGATTGCTAGAGACACTTTCTCTAACATCTTTTTTCAATATTTTTTTCTCTTATAATGACACATGACATCTTATTCAATTAAGTTAAATTGTAACTTGTTATTCAAGTAAATTCATCTAAATAATAGCAATATTACTACTTATAAGTATTTTTGTTTTTTATACAGGATTAATTTTGGTTTGATTTTAATATAAACAATATAATAAAAGAGTAAAATTTTAATAAAAATTAAAATTTTGTATTCAATGAAAAATCTTTGCATAACAAACAAAAATTAACATTTGTACAAAATTAACAAAAATTTAGTATTTTTATAATATCAACAAAACTAACAAAATATTCTTCCTTTCATAATATATAATTCTTCGCTTCTTTTCAAAATTTTATAAAGTAAAATTCACATGCAAAATATTAACAATTAGTAGCTAACAGATAATAAGTACATTATCAATACAATATTATAAAAATATACATTCTTGAATAATGACCAATTTATTTATACTCCTTGAAAATAAAAATTGTATGAAGAGAAAATATTAATAAATTGTGTTACACATGATAAAGTAAATAATAAATTAAGCACAATAAAAATATTTTAAATTGTACGAAATAAAACCATAAAGTTGTATGCTACTGTAACTTGAAATAATAGGTTACAAGTTACCACATTCAAGACATATGTCATGTCTCACTAAGGGAATGTTAAAAAAAAGTGCTAGAGAAAGTATTGCTAGTATTTCTAGTAAAAAAAAATGTCTATAGAAGGGAAAAAGAGAGACAGTCGTCCCCTCGCCTCATATTACTTTTGTTCCTGATTATATGAATATGAATGTAAATTAAAAACTTTCATAAAAGAACAATATTAAGTTGAAATTTTTCAATTTATGCAAAAATTAAATGAGTTAGCATAACAATTTTGTTACTCCATTTTGCATCAACAACAAAAATAGACAATACTACCGGAGAATGGAGTCTTCTCTCATTACATTCGTCCTGACCCTCTAACCTGAATTGTCAACCTCTGGTCCATCGGGAGCAATCTTTCCCCGAGAAAACGTTGGTAAATTTTAACATGAGGCTCTTAAGAAGGAGACTCAATGAACCCCTTCTTCATTTAACTAAAAATATACATATTACGTAAAATTAAAGCTGTTTTTACTGAATAAAATAAAAGCTCAAATTTATTTTCACTGAATTGAATAACCAAAATTCACTACTTCAATAAGTACTCGTAGTAAGAGTCCCCAATAACGTCGGTCCCTCGACAATATTTTGATGGTAAAGCTTTTCCCTACAATTGATTCAATGATGTGAGACTTCAGTCAACATCATGTCTTAATATTGTGAATTAATATCATCTTCATGCGTGGCCACATGCTTTGGATTTCTCTGATTTTTCTTACGAGTCTCTTTAAGTTTAAGAGTCAATGACTTATCTAACCGATAAATACGATAAAAAAAATAAATCTGAAGCTTTATAATTTTATATATAATTTATAATATTTAATAAAAAATTATTGAATGAGAATAATCTTCATATTAAAAATCACCGGATATTTATAGCTTCTTTGGCCAAGAATTCGAAGAAAATTAATCAGACATTGTAGAATGACTGCTGCATTGATTTTTTTTTCTGCTCTGAATCGTCACAAACACTTGATTTTCTTGATCAATTGTAGTGGCTAATAAAATTGATGGATTCTGAGATGGAAATTTCCACTTTGGTGACTGTTGAATAGACGACAAATGGGTTCAGAATGCAATTTGTTGATAGAGGACTCGTCTCTGTCTTGAAGCATCTCGTATAACTGTCAATTTATAACACAGTAATACAATTTGTAATTACTCATTTATGTCTTGGCACAAATGATATCAATTTAATTTTGGTAATATTTATGTTACAAATAATGATATTTGTTAGAAAATACTATTGGCCTCACTTGGTTCGAATGAGTAGACGTTTCGGGAAGTTCATTTCCGAAAAGTCGTATTTTATGGGAATTAATTTTCCATGAAGTAAGAATAGATGTTTGTTTCAAATTGTACTTCTCGGAAAGTAGATAATATTTATTAATTTTTTTATAAATTAATATTGATATTTACATAATTGTCTTCGTCATTAACCAATTAAATATTTTATGAGATAAATTCTTGAATATAATGATAAAATTCATTCAACTTTCCTGAGGAAGTTCAACTTACTTAGGTTTTGTTAGGTAAGTAACTTTTTTTGAATAGGAGAAGTAGATAAGTTGACTTCTCAGGAAGTTGAATTTAGAAACGCAATCAAACAAGACAAAATTATACAATTCCCAAGAAGTACAACTTCTCCTCCTCACTTACCTCCGTCCAAGTGAGTCCTATGATACTATTACGAGACGACTACTCTGACGATACAAACTAGGCTCACCATGCACTTAAATGCATGTACTTAACCATCAGCAGTGCAACGACAAGAACCATTGTTGGATATAGAAGTTAATAAAACTTGAAGCTTTGTATTCTTTCAGATATTTTGATACAGAGTGCCAATTTCTCTCAATAAAACGTAAAGATTACTGATGAAATGAGATTGATCGTTAGAACTAACCAAGTAAATCTGAGTACTTCACAGTTTTTTCAATAGTATTGTGACAGGCCAACAAGTGGTGACATAATAAATGCAGTCATTTTGAAAGGTCGATTAAGACTTCATTTGATATTAGTTTCGTTTACTATTGTGAATTTCTGACATGATAATACGATTTGCGAATAAGCATAGAGAGAATTTAGTTCTTGAATTGAGCTTTCTTGGCCAGGTTAATGTCTACCAGTCTTGTTCGAATTTTGTCGAGTAAGTTCCAGTAGAACGAAAAGTGTCAATTCATATTAGTCGTGTCACACTAATTTAAGAGTTGAGTACGTTTGGCGGCCTGTTTTATGGTACTATCATGTGGTGGTTATGGCCACAAAGGAAATATTATGAATGTATCGACAACAATTTTCTCATGAGTTTGGTCTCTGTACGTAGGGCTTCAAACCTTACACATCTCAGACTAAATGAACGGCTGCAAATCAAACGAATTATAAATTCTTTAGGTGCAGATTAGATGCAGTGGCGGAGGTTTAGAGTGTTTAAGCTCGGTCAACTCAAATCGATAAAAATTTCACAAGTTTGAACTTAAAAACGGAGTCCAAGATTGGACGCCTTTACAACAATATGATTTCTGAATTGGGTCATTATTAAATGTTTCAGGGATCACTTCATTGTTCTGGACATGCTTCCCCCACCTTGACACCTTGTTTCCAGCTGTCCCAACGAATCTGATCATTACAATGTTGCAATAATGCAAGTAACAAGCAAGTTTTTTCAGCAATGTATATAAACAAAATGGAAATCCATTAAGAATAATGCATAGTGGTCATTCTAGAACAGAATTATGAATGATCAGAATCATCAGAAAAAGGAGAAAATAATGGTATGATATGACAGCAGATGCAGCTTTTCCAAAAGAGACTAACTTGAAACAATCAAAGAGAATAACTTTTATGTACACTCCATTACGATGACAGGATCAAAATAAAAAGGGAAGAAAGAAATGAAGAATCAATGAAATCCCCTTGTTCTAGACTGATACAGCTCCAATCTACTTTTGGATTCTTGTAGAAGTTGATCCAGGTGTTCATCTTGAGAGAATGAACTTTGTTTGGAAGCCCATTCCAGTACAGTTAGGACCTGAGCTTCTGCAAGTTCATCACTATCAGGCACATGCATTGCAATGTAGCATAGCAGGCGTAATGCTGGGGATTGAACGATTTGTTCACCAAAATATGCAAGCTGGATCAGGTGTTTTGCCCCTCCGGCTCCTATGATTGCCTTGGAATGATCAAGGTGTAGGTAATTTTCGGTGCAAGCGAACTTTGTGAGGGCGATTGCAGCTTCCCTCGATATCTCGGCCTCTCTTTCGTCGAGAAGTTTAACCAATGGAGCAATCATTCTGGTTTCTGTTGCTCGGAATGTCCTTGCAAGACTGCCAATGGCCTTGATGCAGGGTATAAGGAGGTCTGAATCAGCCTTTTCGATCACCCTTAATAGCTGATCGATGACAGCTTTGCAAGCGGGCGAGTTAGGCTTGAATGCCGATCGCCTCAACTCAGCATCTTTCTCAGCCACAGCGGTGATCTCCATCAATGCCATTGCAGAATTGTATTGAACTTCCACAGTTCCCTTCTCTAACAAAACCGCAAAGCAAAGTAGAGCTCTAGATTCAGTAATGCTGCGACAAATAGCAGAATTATCTTTCGCAATAAGCCAAAGGGCTCTTGCTGCCATGGCTTTCATTTTGGCTTTAGTAGCGGGGTCTTCAAGTTCCCTACCTTTAAGATTAACCCCAGAAATCGAATGATTATGATGATGATGATGGTGATGAAGATTATTCTGCTTCCCATTACCGCCACCGCTATTAGCCTTAGCAACAATAGCCTGATTCGTAACACCGTTCTGCCCTTTCGGAACATTATTCAAAGCCATAGTACTAGTAACCACACTATGCATCTGATTAGGTGACTGATTATTCGTAGGATGAGGAATCTTACTGTGTTCTTCATCACCAACAACACTACCATTACCATTAACTTTATTCACACCATTCACAACATTGGTACTACTACTAGCAATCACAACAGCATGAATTGAAGTAGCTTTATGGCTAGTAATTGCATACTTACTATGCTCTTGAACCGTCTCAAACGCGAGATGCCCAACCAACAACCGGATTATATTATGCTGCGCGAAAAGATCCTGGCATTTCGGATAATTAGCAGCCAACTCCGAAACAGCCCAGGCCACAACAGCCTGAACTTTCATAGGACCTTCTTTGAGGATTTTCGCGAAAACAGAACAAACACCACCAACAATCATATGCTCCACACTCTCTCCATCCCTTCCTAGCAATCCGATTGCTCTCGCCGCGTTTTCTTGCCCCTCCATCTTCCCTTCTTTCACCAATTTCAACAATGGAAGCACTCCGCCTTCCTCAATTATAAGCTTTCCGTACCGATCATTGTCTCTAGCTAGAGAAACAAGTGATGCAGCAGCATCAGATCTATCATCCATGGACCCTGTTGACAAAATCGCAATTTGCTCCCAAATCAAACACAATATAGGCTCATTAGCTGCAATTGGAGGCAAACCTAAATACTCATCATCTCTATCATCAGCAGAAGCTGAAACTCTCAAAAGCCATGAAACATCACCAATGGAATTCTCAAGCTGTGAAGCCATTTTTCTAAAAGCTGCAGCTGGAATTATAGTAAAAACTCTTTTCATCAGTCCATTAGCTCTACATTTCAGAACTAAAGACAAAGCTTTTTCAAGAACCTGTTCAGTATCATCAATAATTCTCCTCGTTGGTCGTTCATAAAGCTCAGAACTAGCTCTCGCAGCTTGTCTTAACAAAGCTGCAAGCTTTTCAGTCTTCGCCTTCAGCTCAGCACAGTCTTGCTTAAAAGAACTCGCTTCATCTGCTGCATTTATCACTGAATCAGACAATTGAATCGGTTTTGCTAAGATTTGCTTCACTAAGTCCGCCATGAGCGGACTAATCACGTAGTAATTGAATCTCCACACAAAAAAAACACACACAAGAAAAAGGTCAAAGATTAAATCTTCGAACAAAAAAGCCTAAACAAAACTGTAAAGACTGAATCTTTATGCCCAAACAAGAGTCTTTTTCATGAAACCGAAGATTTAGATCAAAAAAGAAGTGGTTTTCATCTTGGGTTATGGCTTGATTGAAGGAAATGATAGAGAGAGAGAGAGAGAAAGAGAGAATTTTTTTGGTGGATGTGAGCTGGAGAGAGAGAGAGATCGCAGAATTAATGAAGAAGGGTAAATTTAAAAAGGAGAAATATGTGAATTAACATAGTTTCATGGTGAAGGTGGCGTTGTTGGTGATGGTGGACGGGGTTTACAAGGTCAAACGCGTTTTATACATTGGTTCGTTGAAGAGGTTTTTCTTTGCGTTTCAATGGGGATTTTGTCACTTTGATTGATATACTCTGCTGCTGTCTACCTCTGTATTTATCTGAGTAACTCCATATGCAGACAAATCTCTTCTGTTACGGAAGTTTTGCTGGCACTTTTTTTTTTTCCTTTTGCAAGAGAAAATAGAATATATTTGTCTAAATTTTACAAAGAAACCCGAAAACGGCCGCTCTTTTTGTCGTATTTTTAATTTGAAATCAACGGTTTATGGTTTGTTGTAATAATGTTATAAAAATCAGATCCGATTGATTGGTCGAACCGATCACTGGTCTAGTCTTGGTTTACCATTCAAACTGGTCTACAAGTAAATCGATATTAAACTGGTGAAAACTAGTGAACAGAACCGGTTTTAAGTATTAAAAAGTTAAATAATTTTGTATATTTATATATACTTATTTATTTATTTATATTATTTTTAAATTATCGGTTCGACAAGTAAGCTACTGGTTCGACCAATGAAGTGATGAATCAACTACCCAATCTCTTTTTCAGTTCGATCACTGGTGCGGTTCTAATAACAAGATTGAAAAATGAGACTAGACCGTAAACGAGCCAGCATGTTCTTGGCAATAGCGTGTCAGATTAAGGATTTGGAGAAAAATCTGGCCACTTAAAGAAAATTAGCAGTTGCACTCGTGCGATGCGACGAGATAGCGTATATTACGATTGAATTATTCTTATAAATTTATTTGGAAGGTGAAATTATAAAGAAAATAGATGTTGGTTGAAACTATTTACTAGTAAAAGTATGGAAGTTGAGTTGGAAGTAATTTTAGGTTGAATTGTTCCACTACATATATGGTGCCTTCAAAATGGACACAATCATTTTAAACAAAGACGACAGACAATTAAATAAGTTTATTACAAAAAATTAAAATTAATCAAGAAGATAAACATGTTATAATCTCGCCTTAATTGATTGATTCCATGTTCTAATAAGTTGACTTATATATTTTTTTAAAAACTAATATATTTACAAAAGTCTTTTTCAATAATATTACATCGTTAATGGATTTTTCTAAACTTCTTGATTTTTTGCGTAATTAGAGAGTAGTCATTCAACCACCAAGCGCGTAGATCAACTGGCGTAGGGTTGTTCTAGTTTAACCAGATATCTTGAGTTCGAGTCCTGGGTACGCAGCTGCGTTAAAACTTGGTTTGGAGAGCTTTGTCGCCCATGTGGTCCTACCCGGCTCGAACGAGAATTAGTCTGGGGTGCCCAGGATACCGCGTGGTTCAAACAAAAAAAGAGAATAGCCATTCAATTATTTGTAATTATGTAATATTGCATTTATTTGTGTCAAAAAAATATAATTTACAAACTATAGTTTAATAATTCAAGTTCATTTTTTTCACTTTGCATCGCATTTCTTTTGGTTTCTCCTCTTATATTTTCTTTCTCGTATTGTGTTGTCTCTTCCTGTCGTACAACTTCTTCTCTTGTTGCAGGCGCAAGAGGAAACGACTGAGTTGATGTGCTAATTCGTGAACTTTTTATAGGCATCGAAAATTTTTAAACTTAAATATCACTTCATATTACAAAAATTTATGGATTTGCCTCTATAGTCTATTGTGTCCAATTGTGTAGAGATATAATTTACCATTGCATTCTAATTGTGAACCATACACAACTGTTTATGGTAAAAAAATCATGCACAATTGTACACGAGTGTGCACAAAATTTTTAATCCGGAGAAAATCTTAAAAGAAAATTTGGGTATACACATTTATTATTCTAAGAAAATTATTCATTTAATTACATCATCTCAAAGGTAATAATTTGGATTGTCAGGTCGTAATCGTGTTATTGATTTTATCAAACAAATATCATTATTCATGATATAAACATTACAAAAATCGAATTTGTATATCGTGTCTAATCAATGTCCTCATTAATCGTGTAATTATCAGATCAAACATTGCAAGATTCATTCCTCTCATGCAAGAAGAAAAAAAAAAGAAATAGAACACTTTCTTTTTTCATTACATTTATTATTTAAAAATTAAGTTTGATTGCTAATTGGGAATATCTGTCCCTTATTCTCTATTGATTTGCTTAATAATGTTGATTTGCTTGCATTATTTTCTGTTGTGTTCTAGAGAACAAATAATACAGAGAACTCAGCTGGCGAGCCCACCTATTGTTCTAGCAAGTTTGGGAAATAATTAATGTATGAACTAATCCATTTTTGGAGTCGTGACAAATCAGATTTGACTCGTGCCGTGTTTTTTTATCAAATATTAATATTTATAATACAAATATTTTAAAATTAAATTCGTGTCATTCGAATTGTGTCATTATCGGGTCAGAAATTATCGACCGACCCTACTGTTTTGTCAATATACTTCAATTTATAAATATAATCTGTTTCAGTTTCTTACGAAATATCCCATTTTGGTTGAATCAGGAAAGAATAAAATACATTCCAATTTCATTTAGATTCAAGAAAGTTGTTTTATATGAATGCCTAAAAGAAAATATTTTTCTACGGACGTTGAATTCAACGGTAAAATTTGTTGAATTCTGTTTGAAAGGTTTGAGGTTCAAGTCTTAGCATTGATGTTCGTTTGGTAAGTATATAACATGAGTTGATAGCGTCTGAAGACAACCTCTTATGGGTTTTTTCTATTGTAGAGATAGATAAATCCGGTATTCCTCTTAAATTTTTTGTAACAAAAAAAGAGAAGATATTTGGTAGTACTTTTTGTATTTATTGAATGGAAATCACTGATTAAAATTAATATTTATAAGAAAAGTGAGAAATGAAATGACTAAAAGATTAAAGAAATCATGACATTGTTTTATTCGATATGCTTCCCATATACAAAAGTTTTAAAGGATTCAAAACAGATAAATGTATTTTCTGCAGATTAAATAAGCAGCATGTGAATCACGATGTCCTGCTTCTGCTTCAAGATTTGAGCAAACTATCAAAAGAGTGGAACTTTTTATTCAAGTCAAGTAATTAGAAATATTTTTAAGAGAATGAAAATAGATAAAGTTATAAATAGTATATCAAAAAACACGGTAATAAGGAGTGAAACTATAAAAAACAGCAAGAGGACGGAACTATAAAAAAATACCTGATATATAAAAGAAATAAATAAATAAATGACCAGACACAATAAAAAAGGCAACTCACAATCCTATCTTCCCTCTAAATCCGTCCCTGCCTATGAGTGAGATAAATAACTATAACCATTAGATGCGGTAAAAAATAAATTTAAGTATCCATATTCTGAATAAAGAAGAAAAAAATGATAGTAGAGGAGAAGATTCAAGTCTTGTATAAAATTCTTGATAAAGAAGAAAAAATGATAGTAGAGGAGAAGATTCAAGCCTTGTAGTATATCCATATTCTCTCTATCCCATTTCCCTATCTCGTATTTATGGATGATTTTAGATAATTACGAGAATTAAGAAACTACTGATTAAGTTAATTATAAGTGGTGATTATTATGTGATTCTACAGTATTATCTTTATTTAATCAATTATTTTAATTCGATAACGTTACGTTAGAGTTGATTTACGCTTGAGCAAAGTTTATTCTTAAAGATCTTGCGCTCTAAGGACAACCTTGAATAATACTCTAATAGTCATAGTTTTTGCCATTAAAGAATGGAAGGGCTTGTTATGTGTTTGTTGAGGTCGATATTTTTGTGATTGATTTTAGGTATAGAAGCTTGTATTTCAGGTTTGAATCGACTTGTGCTCTCTAACTCTCCTTAAATACTTACCATCAAGCCTTCACATCATAATATTAAACATCTTTACATAAAACTCTAACAAATAATAAGTATTTGAATAAATAAATATAATTGAAAATATGAGAAAATCATTAATTTAACAAAGCAAAAACAATTTTAAACAATAAACAATATGTTTGGAATAAATTCCATTTTGAGAGAGTTGAAAAAACACCATATTGTTAAAATTAAAAGGTTCTATACATCTGCCCTTTTTAACCCATTTTTCTTTGAACAAAGACTCCGTTTTTTCCTCTTTCATGCGATAAATATTTCTCAGAACACAAAGTGTTAATCAAACCAATGTTTCACTTGAAATTAAGATACTGATGCAAGTTTTTCCTGCAGAATCAGATAGATTTATATTCAAAAGAGATTGACAATAAATTCTTTCAAAATTGAAACCTATCAATTTGGAACGGAGTGAGTAAAAAAGTTGAGAAAGGATAATATAAACCAGAATCTCAGACAGGATCTGGGGACATCTGCACATGCATTGTTCTAACAACATTTCTCAGGTAATTAGCAAACCCTAGTTCATCATTTATGAGAGACACACATCCAAACCTTGTGCTTTTCCGAGGACATAAAAGATAATAGGGCCCGACTAATTGTCAGGATTATGGATGTAATTAACTGTTCTTCCATAAAAAGTAGTATCTTTCATAACTTCTTTACATGATTTTCTGTCACTCAGATTCTCTCAGGAGGAAAAATAATTGAAGGAAATCGATCGAATTGACAGCTAGAAAACTGGCCCTTCATGTACTTGAAATGCGATTCTGTTGCACCACTTAGCTTTCATACGGTATCATTCGTCATACCCTTCGTCCGTAGGTTCAGCAGTCACGGGGTCGAACAACACACTCAGGATGCCAGTTCGATTCTACGTCCGTAGCGATACTAGAGGGAACATACAGATTCTAACTTGCTAGTTCGTCATATCTCTTTGAGATATTTCATCTTTAGTTTGTAGATTAGTCCGACCTCTTACCTAAAACAAAAAAAAATATCATTCGCCATGAATACTTGCATACATCGTCTCAGTCCAAACCATATTCGTTTTTGCCATTAATGGTGGCAACAAGGAAGATGGTACACTTGACTTTATGCACTAATAAAGCACACATTCATGTTTCGGAAAATACCTCAGATATATACTCAGCATTAGGGTCGTCTTAATCTCGTCTGAGGCATTAGACAAATGATTAATTTGTGACTTTTTTATGTTAATAAAAATTATATTTTTTTAAAAAAATTTACACCTTTTTTAATTTGGGATTGAAACTGACTATGTAATTAGAGGCGGAGTTAATTTTTAAAAAAAATTAAAAATTTTTTTATACCTCGAAACTTTGATTTGAAAATTATTTTTATTGTTTTTTATTAAAAAAATAACTAATTACACCGCTGTTTTTAAATTTTAAAAAATATTTTTTAATAGATAAAATATTCAAATTACTTAATTTTTCTTGAAATATTGTTGAAAATAAATAAAATTAAATTATTTTTAATTTTAAAAAATCTTTTACATGAACTACTGTTACAAGAATATAAGAATATAGCACTTGATATAACACCTATTCACTTGAAAAAAAAAACTTTCTTAATGAAATCTAATATTGTAAGTGACGTTTTAATGTTTATGGTCATTAGATCTCTTAAAATTTTCATCTCAAAAAATAAATTTATACCATTAATATTTAATTTAAAATTTAAAACTAATCAAAATGCACTCAAATTTTCAAATATTGTTTTCGCCTTAATCTCTTAAAAATTGAAGAAATTACACTGATTATATATATTTTAAAACCTTATACACTTAATAAATCTATTATTTTAAATATTTTATCATTGTCATTTAATATGCCAAAAATACACAATAGTCTCATAACTACAATTTTTAATAACCGTATCATAATAAATATCATCCATATTTATTTAACATTTGCTAAAAATCATGAGTAAAACAAATGAAAAAGTAGTTTATTTTTTCATACCATTTTATAAAAATATGCACTTATATAAAAATTTATAAAAAATAAACTAAATTACTAAAATAATTAAAATTTATTGTCCCAATAATCTATAGCCCTAGAGCCGGCCATACTCGCCATGGTGGCGACGTTGCAGGACCAAACAATGGACATTGCAGCACCAAACATGGAAAGAAGAAGACGATACTATTGTTGGAAGCATTCAACAAACATGTTGTCTGTTCTTCTCATGAAAGTTTGATTAATCACTGAAGAAGCTAACACTGCTTGTAGTTACATATACGTGTAAGTCTAGTTTGATAAGATAGCCATAGCCATTGTTACGAAATTTGCAGTGTACTGTAGAATCGATAAGTATAGATGTAATTATTGTAACGAAGGTCTCGTTTTGGCCAGATGCTGCAACTTTCGTGGAAGAAGCCTGGATATGGTTAAATTTACAAGCAATCGTGGTGGATATCACTGTCCTTTTAACTTTATCAAACAATACGTACTGTCAAGCTTTTGATCGATCGATCGAGCTAAAGTTCCTTTAATTTTCATGACCACAAAAACAAGGAGAAAAAAATAGGTATAATATCTGTTTAGGAATGAAAATTGACGTGACCAGTGACGGAACTAGACGGGTCAGCGGGGGCTCGTGGTCTCACTCTCCCCCACGTATGTTGGTCCCGTACCTATAGTAGTAATGTCTCTTCCACTCTCCACCTGTGTATGGTACGGGAGGGAGGAGTTGAAGAACATAACTATAATATCGTGTCTCACCATTGAGTTGCAACTTATTTGTAATGGATATACAAGAGAGATTCATTTTTGGCAGAAGGAAAAGAAAAGACTTGCAACATACAAATCACATGAGAATCTACAATAGTTGCTAGTTTTTGAAGGTACTGTCTGAGTTGTCTAAACACAGTGATGAACATGGCCTTTGTCTACATCCCAAAACTTTATCTTAGAATTAGATAACAATGCTGTAAATCACAGTTTGTCGTTTTTCAGCGGTGACATGACCAAAAGCACTGTATGCCTTGCTTTTATAACATTCATGTTTCACGAAAAAGTTGTTAGGGAATGATTTGAACACATTCCAAGCCTGTGGAGTGATTCGCATGAAAGTTGGAAAGCTTCCATGAAGCTGCGTGCGCATGTAACAATTCCAAGACAGGTTTTGTGTGGGACCAAGTAAAAAGTTGTGTTTAGACAAATTTTATCTTATTGAGTTTATTTTCGAGAACTTTCGAACCAACCTCATCTTATTTTGTAGGATTTGAAGCGCACTGTTTAATCCGTGGCCCAGCTCATTTACTATTATTGGATTTGCAGATTAACGACAGCAACAGGAAGCAATCACATGACAGTAGAATTGGGATTGCAGCCATGCCACGAGTCCAAATCATTTGCGTAAAGAACAACGTGATTCACATAGCTACAAAGATCCGAAATATTGCGTCTGTGTTCAACTTTTGAGGACCACAGACTGCCATCATCGATGAAAAAGGTTGGAGTTCCCTTTTAATTTGATGGCATAGGCGAATCGTCCTGCTTTATCGGTACGGTTTGTAAAGTATCGTCGCAAGTGCCAATTGTCATAAATTTCATGCCATGTGATAACCAAAAACCAGCCAATTATTGAGGACTCGTTAATGTAGCAAAAAAAAAAAACTCAAGTAGCCTGATAGCTTAATCTTTTTTTTATAAAATTTTAGGCAAGGAGCTGGATTAGCTCACGAGAGAGTCTCCGTTGGTCTAGGCCTATATGTCTTCTCTAGCGCCGCTACAGACCAAAGGATATTCGAACCCCGCTCCCTTAGTGTGCTGATCCACCCCCTATACGCTGAACCACGGACAAAAGGTAACCTGATTGTAAAATAAAGATTCGATATGAGGTATCTTCTCGATAACAACCACGGAGAAAAGGAGGGCGTGATGCTGCCGTCTTTTTACCGTGTCTACTCGTATAAAAAATTTTCGTGTATCTTTTATTGTATTGATCTTTTTTTTTTCAATCATCCTCCGAGCAAAGATTATAAGTGCAATTTCAGGATGATATTAAACCGTCCCCAATCTATTCAATTTGTTTTAGAAATCTATTCGATATCACATCAGTTTTTTATTAAAAAAATAAGTTCACTCATAATTTCATTTTAATCTAACAATTTATTCATAAAAACTTGCCCGCATTAGCATTTCACTAAAACCAATAGAAATTAAGGTTTCGTTTATTTGAAAAAATTTATTTTTTGAGAAAATAATTTTCTAATTTTCTAACATTTGGTACTACTAAAAAATAAGTTAATAAAATTATAAATTATAAATTAATAAGAAAATAATAATTATTTTTAATATATTTTTAAATATATTATTATTTTTTTAAATATAAAATTATATTTTTCTTTATATTTTTAAATATTCAATTATGTAATACCAAAAAAAATCAAAAAAATGAAAAATTTTCCGAAAAAAATCATTTTCCACCAAATAAACATAGCATAATTTTAATTCTTCTTGTTAGAATAATCGACCAAGATCATCAAAATATATAATAAAAAAAAATTCAAAGTTCTTAGATATAATAGAATTAAGGTTTCAGAGTAGGAAAGTGTATACAATGTGCTCATCATGTGCCTGTTTTATTGATGGTAGAAATCACAACCACAAACGACAGCACACACGTACAAACGACATATACTCATATAACACAACTAAGGTCGAACTCTAAACCAAACTCGACCCTTCAATGCATGTCAAATCTATTCTTAACCACGTGATACGTACTTTCATCTTCTGCGATGGTTAATTTGAGATCGAAGTAGAGAGCACAACTCCTATTTTACGAGAACGATTCCGCTAAAATTCGAATTTGAAAAACACAACTATCCGAACTTTATAAGAAACTTTGTCCCCAGGAATCCTCTCAAATAGATAACAACGAACAGAAAATCCATCTTTACTCATATGCTAAACGTCAAACAGCACTTGCATGCATCCGTCTGATAAAATTTGTCGCTTCTCAGTCTTTTCAGCTCGCTTGAATAGTTGGATAATTCTGTGGACAGATCAATCCAGTCCGATCCACAGATAACTTATCAGCAAACTAAGTCTGATATACGTTAAGATTCTATACAGTGCTTTCGTATGTACCTTTGCATACCAAAATGGTTGAGCTTCTGGCAACGCTCGTCATTATCACGCAATGAAATGTTCTTTCTTCTTAAGGGTTCATATCAAGCAAAATGAAAGTGACATAGGAAGGTAGGTCTGTAGTCTTTCTTCAAATGCATATAAATCTTCAGTGATTTTCTGCTTCCGTACGTTTTTAACATGACCAAATGCTATAAGTATATAAATATATATATACATATTTTGAAGTAGAATAATTTACGAATGCGGATCTAGCAACCACAAAATGAGTCGCTAAATGTAGATTTCGCAATGTTAAATGCATTTAGCAATGAGGTGATCGCAAAATAACGACCACGTAGTCACTAACAACAGTGACACAATAGGCGACCACATGATCACTACATTCAGCGACCACATGATATCTTCTAAATCAACGAATACATAGTCGTTGGTGGTAAAACTCGTCGTTAAATATTCGGCAAAAATTCTCCCCAATTTAGTGATCACTTTCTGTGGTTTCTAATTTACCATGTGGGGCAATTCTCAATGGCGGACCCAAACTTTAGCATGGTGGAGAAAGAGTTACAATAATATTCTTAATAATAATTTAATAACATTATCATATTAGAAAATCATATATTAACTAAAATTTATTCAAACTAAGTGGATTGCTCATGAAACTGGAAAACTCTTAATCGAACCAAACTACGTTGAAACAGAGAAAATTGTTGAATTTTGACTTTTTTACGAAGTGTATCGTACGGAAGTTATTTTGTAAGGTTAAAGAAAAGTTTTAATTTTTAAGTAACTTTAACTTCAAAGTGCTATTATAAAAGGCTATAAGTACATTAAGGGTCGAAATATTTCTTTTAAAACAAAATAAAAATTAAATAATGATAAAAAATTTTCATATATATATATTCAGATACGTTCTTGATCTGATCGGATCCATTTGCCTTGATCTGCTGCATTGTGGTTAATACCACCACTCCTGATCTCATCAGCTCTAGCTTGATTCCGATAATACACAAGACATCAATGTTTCCTCTTCCTGATTACAAACATGACACATTGCGGTGACAAAACTGAAAATATTTTCAAAAGGACAAATTAGACGGAGTTATAGATAGTGCAGAGAATGATGCGGCAATATAACCGTGCTACAGAAAAAATATACGGGATAAAGAAAATGACTAAAGAATTATACATGACAGTGAACGACATGGGGATCCTCGCCTCCTACTGTTTTCGTCACTGACACATTGCTTTAATGTTAAAGAGTCGGAACCAACCCACCAAAGTAAATTAACCATTTTCAGAAGAGCTTCAATATACCAGATGTTTCTTTCACAATGAGGCATCGGATATGGCTTTCAAATGAAAGAACATGCTGGTCTTTGGTGCCTACCTCAGTAGCGAAATCTTTGGTGCAATTCACTAGATTCAGTGCAACAGAATATGAGATGGTCGGGGGAATAATAGCGGATCAAGGAAAATGAACTTCTCGATGGGTGTAGCTCTGTGTAATGAGTTCCCTCCAACACGAACACCTGTCGCCTCGTGAATCAATCGTAACTACTGATTCAAATTCTCAACTGCAGAAACGATTCACAATTATATACAACTAAATCCATCATAATAACTAATCAGGTTAAATCAAACCTAAACTGGATCTAATTCATTCCAAACATTCTGAAGTACACACAAAACACAATCATAAACAACCAATTCAAACAATTTGTTCTGCAACGTAGGCAAAACTCTGGTATAAGTATCTAAGATAGGACTTGCCATTATAATAAGCTGCACAACTAAGAATCCATGATGTATTCTGTTTAATCACAGGCACTAGCATAGCCAATCAAACAAGCCACAAGGGAGCCAAGGGAAATAACTTCTTCGCAGTGAGCGTATAAAACAGATGCATAACAAGCCAATTAGCATTAGAATTTTTTTCTGGTAGAACTCTGATAGATCCATGCTGTGTAATATCCTCCACAGTTCGATACAACAAAGAGGACGAAACTATAAGAAAATAAAGCAACAAGGGACAAAATTATAAAAAACACAATAAAAAAGAAAAAAAATAAGTTACTAGACACAATAAGAAGGATGACCGACTCTTCGTCCCCTCTAATTCAGTCTCTGAAATTGGCCGGTACTACAGAAAAAATAAACATGCAAGAGAGGCGGAAAAAATAACGTCGCCCCTTCTACTCTGACATGAACATGTTTAGCATTGGGAGTATAAAATTATCTTTTAATTTTCAGGTTTTTATTCATAATATCAACTAAAATTTAAAAGCTGATATTTCTTGATTTATTTCGTTTCACTAAATGTTGCACTTTCTAAATAAGTTGAGTTATTTTTATAAAATTATTCTTGAATTTTTCATAAAATATCTGATTAATTATTGATGAAAATAATTATGTAAATATTAATTTATTTTTTAAAAAAAATCAATAAATATTATATACTTTTCAAGAAGTACAATTTAAACCAAGTAACATATTTTATACTTCCTGAGAAATTAATTCCCATAAAATAAACTTATTAGGAAGTTTCACATTGTAAACCAAACGAAGCCCAAATGTGCTATTATGTCGTAATAATAATAGTTTTTGATTTGATAATACGATTATGAATATACAATTATAACATCATATTAATTCAATTTTTTATCATACTTATACTGTAAATAATAATATTTAATAAAAAAATACGACACAATTACAACGCATCTAATCCGAAGTATCATCCTTAAATCGCGGCGCAGCTTTGCTAGTTGCTCAAATTGAAGGGGCTTGGGGGCCTACATGCATCCAATAGCTACACTTTGCAAGTTGGACACTAATTGCTCTCCCAACTTGACCTCTCTCATAATCACCAAGAGATCATGTCCTCTAAGACTTTATAAGTTGGTCTGATTTGATTCGGGGATGAATTTTGGGTGGTTAAGTTTCATTTCCCTCTTAAGCGGTGTTGTGGGGATCAAACCGTAGTCTAACCTATTAAGTTCAGCTTCAATCACCACTGAACCAAGTTACGCTTGGTTAAGACTTTACAAGTTCACATTGTATTTTCTGTCTTTGAATTATAGTTCATTTTATGAAATTAATTTTTTTAAAATATTTATTATTTTATAAAATTGAAACAATTTTTACTCTTTTTTTATATTTATATTATTTTAAAAAGTTCAATTTTGTTTTATTGTTTTAAAATTTAATTTAATTTATATTACAATAAATAATTTTTTAACATTTATTAATATTTCAAATTTTAATAGGAATAAACATATTTTTATTAATTTATTTTATATTAATTATATTTTAATTATCATATTAAATAATATAAAAATGACAAAGTGAATAATTATCAACGATAAAAGCTAATATTTACTTCGTTAAATATTAGGTTTTTTATATCCAATATAAAAAAATTAATTTTATCAATACAAACATTTTAATTATAGTATATTTTCATAATTTATTTTCTAACTTACTATTTTTTCATTCTCATGTTTTTTTTAAATATATCTACTAATACTATTAACTTTTAAATATGTTAAAAAATGAATTTATTAATTGAATGATGTATTTATGTAAAAATTCTAATCTTCAGATTTGCAATATATCAATACGACAAAAACAGATCAAACAAGTACGCACCTCATGGGATTCGGTGAAACCGTAAATACATCCAAATCACCTATAATTCTTTCGTCGTATTTGTCGTATCGTAATTATTTTATTTTATTTTTTATTAAATATTTTATTTATTATATTAATATTACAAAAATTAAATTTGTATCATAACATAAAGACGAGTATAGCTTGTTACTGTAAAATACATTGTTTTGTGTCGTGTCACATATAATTGCTACAAATTTGTGCATATCAGCAACTAATTAAGTAAACCGACCGGTCTAACCGTTCATGTTGTGTCACCAGCACTGGTCAGTCTCCCAATTCCGTCCAGTATAAGCAGCGAAACTCGAAGTCAACGGCCTGTGCACTCTCTTAAACAACTTCCTATTGTAAACGGCGCGTTTTTCAGGATCCGACAACGTACTGTACGCAGCATGAATTCTTATGAACTCATCTCCTGACGTGTCTTCACCAGCCACGTCAGGATGACACGTCCTCGCTAACCGCCGGTACGCGCTCTTAATCTCTTGATCCGTCGCCGCCGCAGTTATCCCGAGAATCTCGTAGAACGATGACGTGGCCATTCGGTTAGGGTTTACGTAGAGAGTAAGAGGTTTCGGGCGTGCATACGTTGCAGCACGTGAAGAAATAGTAGGACGGCGCGTGGCGGATGCAGGGTAGGTTAGAGAGAGAGCGAGTGAGAGCATGGTAGAGAGGGAGAGGCAGAGAAAAATGTTAGTTCAGGTTTATCTGGAGAGGTATTTATAGGGAGGGGTTTGTGGGTTAGATTTTAACTATGGTTGAGTTAAATTGGGTTAAAGAGCGGGCAAAGCTCATCTTGTTTTCGTTTGGGTGTGAGATCTTGGTTTTATCACAATTTACTCTTTTTTTTTTTTAAATTGACCACTCCACGAGAAAACGGTTACATTCCTTTTCATTCTATTTTTATCGTTCTTTCTTATCGTATCAACTCTTCTCATAAAATTTATTCTCTCTTATCGTCTACGCAAGAGAGAAAAAACTCAATCTATCTTCTGTTGCTATACTTGTCAAGACATGTAATTCATCTTGGTGTGTTTTTGAATCAAGAAATTGAGATAAGATATGGA
Organism: Breynia disticha f. nivosa; assembly: GCA_948193385.1. Lineage (NCBI taxonomy): Eukaryota > Viridiplantae > Streptophyta > Magnoliopsida > Malpighiales > Phyllanthaceae > Breynia > Breynia disticha. The sequence continues at coordinate 2,321 of CANYCX010884365.1, read as the reverse complement.
CCAATTGATGAGTCATCAATGAGAAACAAAGGCATGTGGCCCGAAAAGGTTTGTGGCTACTAAAGATTGTGGAGGGGACAACTAACAATAAAAGACATCTTCTCTGTCGTGCATATTGCTCAGATTTTTAAATTAAATAAGGGATAAAAACTTTCATTTTAAATTTAATTTAATAAAAATAAGCGAATTAAAAATAATACATAAAAAAATACACGATAAAAGAGATAATAGTACAAAATAAGTCACAACAAGAGCGTAGTTTCTCCCGGAAAGTTGGTAGACATACCATGAATTTCCTAGTGTAATAGTAAAATTGAAATATTCTTCAAGAGATATTTGTGTTGTTTTAAAATATTCAGTTTTGCAATTGATAATTATGAATGAGAATAAGAATTTGAATTCTGGAAGTTTATCTTTAAGAAATGTTTAATTTCTCTTAGGTTATACCTTAATTTTTACCATTTATCTTGTGTATTGATTCTCATCCAAGCTTTAAAACTCTATTTAGTTATGTTTGCTCGGTTGTAGGGATGACCATTTAGATTAGACGAATTGTAATCGTGTCATATTTTTCTATATGACATAAACTTTAAATTGGGTCTAACTCACCCTTAAAAGAGAGAGAGGTTTGTCACTCATTATATATTAAACATGCCAATATAACCTAGTCAATGTGAGATTCATGACACATCTATCTCAGTTCAAATCGAGTTGAACAAAACAATCAAATGAGTTTTGGGCAACTTAAGGTCGGGTACTGCCCCAAACTGTTGGACTAGGAGTGACTATTAAATCGGAGTTAACTCATTCCAAAAGTCACTTTGTGAGAGGAAGTTTGTCACTAATTATATATTAACATACCAACGCAAACTAGCTAATATGATATTCATAACAAATACCATTACTTTTGACGTAAATTTTATAAAAAATGAATTCATTTTATTCGTTTTTCTATCAAATATTATCGAATCAGAAACTATAAACACTACTAGTTGTCACTCTCAACAGACCCTCAACAATGACACAAAGTTTCCAAGTGAGCCATTAATTCAAATCAGGAAACTTTCCTAACTTCAGCCAACGATTTCCTGATTTGAAGATAAGAATAAGTAATGAGTGCAAACGTGGCTAAGTTTCTGAGGCTTAATGTTAGTCTCGAATCACTATCACTTCATTTCTCCATCAAACTTCAAAGGATGAAACACTGGCACTACTGATATTCCCCACATTGCATCTTTGTCAAGACAAATTGAGAATAACGTCTGTGATTTGACTACAGTGTTCTAAATTCATGCTTCACTAATCACCATTCTTTCTTGAAGGTTATCAAGATAAAGAAAATACTTAATGGTTTTCTAACGTCTGCAAATTCATACAAAAGTAGTTTTATTTTGCTTTGTAGTTCGCTCATCGCATGAACATGAACGTAAAGTCGGAAACTCGTCATCTGGATCGTTACTTTGACCTCCTGCCTCATGTGAATGCTTGAGAATCGTAGCTTTACTTTAATGCACAGTAGTATAATTCTCTCTTCCTTTAAACTTTTTTTACTGCTTTCGTAGTTTAGTTTAGTTTCTCTTCACTTCAACTTTTTATTGCTCTCGTAGCTCAATCTAGTTTGAAATTGTATACCAATCTCTTCCCTTAATTCTTTTAATCACTTTCCTAGTGTAGTTTGAAGTAGTTTAGTTCTCTCTTCTTTTAACTTTTTTTTGTACTTTAATTATTAGTTTAGTCATGATTTAGTTCGAACCATTCGCACAAAAAACCCAAAGCTTCAGACAATACCCACCTAATTCGTAAATTTGGATTTTTCCATCGCCAAACATTCATGAGGCAACTCGTGTCATCTTCAGATGTTGGCATTTTGCTAAATTAAGATAAATGCATGTTCTCATTATTTTATTTAAGTAAAAGCTTTTTTGTCTGAACCACGAGATATTCTAGACACCCTGAATTAATTTCTGTTCGAGCCGGGCAGGATCATAAAAGCAGCAAAGCTCTCCCAACCGAATTTTAACGCAGTTGCACACCCAGAACTCGAACTCGAGATCACTGATTAAACTAGAACAACCCGACGCCAGTTGATCTACGCGCTCGGTGGTTTTAAGAAAGTAAACATAATGGTGCTTAGTAGAGTCTTTTTTTATTTTACTGGAGGGCTATTGCAGTGCCCAGATTACACAAATAGAGCACCCTAAGGGGGCTTTACAAGTCTGGGGAAAGATACCTCCACCACATCTTCCAATAGAATTTGCTTAACTTCATTAGGGGGACTATCCAGAAAAGTTACCCCCAGCTGAGATATTAATCCCAGATTA
>CANYCX010883868.1:0-16470 GCA_948193385.1 Breynia disticha f. nivosa | reverse complement strand
GTACATAAGAACAATACGCAACATAAAAATCATACACTGATAATAATCAACTCGTAGAAACATTCATACATCAGAAGCACGAATTAAGCATGCTATAAATGAATGTCAGTCGCAATGTGCATATGAATGTTATGCAATTATGCAATCACATGCAAATGCTGCCCCGAGGTCTTCTTTTCTCTTTTCTTTTTCTTTTTCTTTTCTTTTCTTTTCATTTCATTTTTCCCTCGGTCCGAGACCGGCATCGTACCCAGTACAACATCGAGATCTCTTTCGAAATCATCGGTCCCAGACCAACATCGAGCTCTTGCTAGAAATCATCAGGCCCAGCCTGTATCTCATATCTCAGTGTCACACAATAATGAAACACAATGAATGATCAATGCATTCATTTAACAATATCTCAAATCATGTATGCTCAACATGTTTAATAAAGAAATCGAATGCTTTCTCATATATCAATCTTGTAATGAATATCAAATAAAACATCTGGAGTATGTTAACCAAACACATATATCAGTCAAACGTCAAAATATTCAAAAGAACATACAAATTAAATTCAGTAGAGTTCATAAAAATGAACAGCAAGGTAAGTACAACAATATGCCAAACAATCACATAATCAAATCGTACCAATGTTCTAAAGAACATATCATACATAGTACATATCATCCATAATAAGCCTTTCAAAGCTTATAATTAATTAACCAAACTTGGTATCAATCTGCCAAGAATCAATCATAATAAAGTATCAATCAACATTCAATCAACCATATGACAATTAAGACATACATTCCTCAATCCACTCAATTCCATTTCATATCAATCATAAGCCAAACATCTCATTCTCAAATTCATTAAGATTCATCTAGAATCTAACAAACTCAACATTTTATTATAGGTCATTCCTATCTAAATAGAAAGATTCCTAAAACATAATACGAATCAATATGTAAGCGTAAGAACACTTACCTTTAAACAAAGCGATATTAATAAGCAAACACAACTCAAAACCCACTCCAAAACTGTCAAGATCCTCCTATATGTCATTCATAACATACAAGGAATTAACTAAGCATTCATACATTCATTCAAGAATCAAAACAAGTATTATCAACTCTAAGTCAACCATATATCATCCTTTTCTTTTAACTTAACCATAGCAAGTTCTATTCCATACAAAATTATCTTATCAAAACTACTTTCTATCATGTCATTTAAGTATTAATCATTTACTAACATATGATTCCAGCATCAAAATCTATTCAAACATATAATTATCAATGTTTCCAAAATCCTGCAGTCAACCATTTGTAAACCTTTGTTTTCCACACTTTTCCATCAACTCTTCTTCTTAATTCTTTTTTTAACACATACATAACATTAATATAAGCTTTTACACTTTGTTCTATCATTCCAGAAACCAAAAACTTCATATGACTCAGCAAATCACAAACCATAAACTTACATCAACCTAAAGTAAACCATCCAAACTTTGCTACCATCTTACCTTATTAACCTAAGATGATTGATGTAAGAAATAGGAACGAAATCACTTTTTCCTTGATCAAATCTCTGTTTCTTCAGTCTCCCCTGCTCCTATTTTGCTCTGAGAATGAAATAAGGTATAAGAAAGGTTCTGTGAGTTTCGTTTATTTCGTGTCAACCTTATATCGACCTTGGATCAACCTTTATATATTAATGTTTAAACATTTATTAATCATAATTTACAATGAAAAATTCCGGGAATGTTACACATGAAACTCGGACTGGTCCTGTCACTGACTCTGACGCAGTCGGTCGTCCTCGACTGATACCTCTACCACGATAGGACTGTGCCTGTGAATAAGAAGGTCGTGATCTACTCATGGTAAATCCTCAATATCCAGATCCAGTCTAAGTGAACTCAAGTCTCCTTATAGACCTACTAGTCTCGCCCTATGGTACAACTCTCTTTCTTTTATCTCTTTTATCTCTCTCCTCAAAATCCTCCTCCACTCTCAAAACTGTCTCAGCTGTAATAGCGGCATCCCTCAATACTGTATAATCTACTGTCTTTGTATGAGGAATCTGTCTGTGAATCTCCTTATTCAATCCATTTTCAAACATTTTACACTTTTCTTTTTTATCCTAAATCAAACTCACTATGAAATACGAAAGCTGGGTAAACTGTAGCTCATACTCAGCTACTGTCATCGTCCCCTACTTTAATGCTAAAAACTCTCTCCTCTTGGCATCTTTATAAACATTTGGGGAGTATTTCCTCCTGAATACCCGCACAAAATCCTCCCAAGTCAGTACCCTCGAAAACTCTAAAACATGTGGGACTGTCCTCCACCAACTATATGCGTCCCCCCTGTAATAATGAAACAGCAAACTCCAACCTGTCTGCTTACTCGCCTCGATCATCTCAAATACACGGATCAACTGATTTAACCAATCCTCAGTAAACTGTGGATCAGTAGTACCTCTAAACTCAATAGCTCCCAATTTCTTTAACTCTTTAAAGTTCTTGGATCTCAGCTGAATAGGAGTTAACTGTGGATAGATAGGATAATATTGTGGAGGTGGTGGTGGATATGGACCATACTGAGGATAATCTAGGTCATAAGGATCATGCCTAGATCCTACTCTAGAATGAGACATCTGTACTATCTCGTGTAGATCCGCTACTCCCTCTCTCTTTGTAGGTGGTCTAGAGCTGGATGTCATATCTATCAATGAAATGTAAACATGATCAACACACATAAGAAATAATACACACTTCAAACATGTCAAACAACAACATTTTCACACATTTCTAGAGACCATGTCCCTGCTTTGATACCAAAATAAAACATCCTAATCTAATTACCATATTAAACACATATTTTTAAAAAATTTTCTTATAATTCGCATACATATCATTTTCGTTACTCCTTATTCAACTTTTCTTATATGTTGAGTAACTTCATACCAATATTTAGAGTATATCATCTACTATTATTCTGTCATATTTCCAAAATATCGATCGTATTAGTTAACACATCCATGGATTAATCTTTATGTTAAGCTAATATGCCCTTTATTCTTTATTGAGCAAGTTCATACTTTACGTAGAACTGCTATATAAAGGCTATAATTTGGATATCCCATATATACCTATTGGATTCCTCCAAATCAATTTCAGCAATACAAATAATTCTCAAACACACAATCATATATATTGCAACATACACCTCAACCATCATATCTAAATCTCAATCACACAACCTCAAACATATATATATATATATATATATATATATATATATATATCACTATGTCAACAAACTGTAAATAACATCATACTCATCCTTTATCAATCCCAACACGTAATATACAAACCATATAACAACATCATATGAAATATGTATGCAAAAGATCCTAACGGCATCAGCAGAAGAGAGAGAAGTAGATCGGGTATCAGCTGTCCAACCTGTAGAAAATAAAAGCTCTGACACTGCTAGTAAAAATGTCTATCACTACTAATACCTGTACCTGAAACAAGCATCGCAGTTGCGTGAGTTGCGGGCTCAGTGAGTAATCTTTAATTCATTTTATAATATCACATAAACAGTCACATATACGAGTTATTCTTTCAAATCAGAGTCATTTCATAGAATATAAATATAGCATATCACATATCACATTTCGTACATACGTATTCTTCATCCTATTCATTTTTTGTTTGCATTTTCTTTTTCATTAATTTCATTTTCCGTTGAACTATTCTTGTTATCTCATTTTGAATTCAAGTCGTATACGTTTGAATTGAACGTTCTCGTTCATAATAAATCATAACTTTCGTCTCCCTATTAGTTTTGAAAGCATTATTCCAGCTCCTTTTCATGTGGACCTAACTTCCATTGCCCTGCTTTTGTCTCCGAATGATCGATCATTTATCACCTTTCCATATCACATATCATATCACATTTCATATCATATAAAAATCATAAACACGTTCACGTACCTTTTTTGTATGCCTTTTCATTTTGCGTACTTGTTTTATTTGAATCGTATCTACGATTCCTTTTTCATTTCATATATCTCATATCAGAAACCATATCAGTACGCACACATGTTATCATTCTTTTTTCCTTTTTCATTTACATTTCATTTTCATATTCAATTAGGTACATGGAAATCATATACGCATTTCTTTCGTAACTATACATATGTACTCAATCCACATACGCAACATCATTCACAATTCAATCGCAAATAAATATATAGCCATTCATTTTAATATAGCCAAATAGTGAGATATACTCGTCTCTAACTCAGGTACTCTAAATGTGAGCTCGAACTCTGTCCGCACCTAACTTGTCATCCTAAAGAACAATTCGCATTTATCTAGTCACAATCAGTTCAATAACTCAGCCATATGCATGTTCTATTAATTTCGTTTCATTTGCCTCTCAATTTTACAAACCCTAATCGAAACTCTAACGATTTTCCTATCATTATTCATATCGTTAATAAATAAATATAATGCATTTCTAACTCAATTTCAAACTCAATTCTCTAATTATTAACTAATTCTATCAATAATAAACTCAAAAAAATTATAGTAAAACTCGTAAAAACTTACGAAACTTTCAAGTTTTACCTGTTTCGCTTATACCACTAGGTACCCAGCTCGAAACTACGATTGATTCGATAACTTAAATTCGTTCAATGCTAAATCCTTACCTCCCTGACTAAATCTCTCTCTTGCTCGCCTCACTCAGTCTCACCTTCTTTGGAGGTTATTTGATGGTTCTGGAGGTTCTAAGAGAATCGGGAAGCATCCGAACTTATATTTTTTTTTCTAAACTTAATAGAGTATGCATGGTGGGCATGGGATTACACGTGGTAGTGCCCACCATGTGTTTATGGGCCTCCACCACGTGTACTTTACTATTTTTAAGGTTCCACTGTTTTCTTATTTCGTTTATATTACCATTTTATCAACCTTTTATCAACCTTTTGTCACCCTTTCATATCTTTGTTTCAAATAATTTATTTTCACCATTTTTATTGCAAAAGTCTTTATTTTTGTTAAGCATATTATTTAAAATCTTAATTAAGTAATTCGGGACGAGGATGTTACAGTTCCCCAGGCTGTTTCCCACTGCCTGATAGTCTTTAAGTGGTAATTGTTTGAGTTGTAAGTGAGTTCCTTAACCGACCAAACGTATAGTAGACTAGTATTGACTAGAAATTGATGGCCTAATGCAAATAACAAACTTAAGATTATTGAATTAGTAAATTTGTTTGATCTTCTTGCCATAAACAACTTAAAGAATTGTATTTGACATGGCAACAGTGAGCCATTAGGGAATTTAGGCGCAAATGCGGCTTTGTGTTTCTCACGCACACCCGTATTTGCCAAAGGTTCCCCTACGCATTCAACTTAACAATAATAGGGTATATACTCACCTTTGTTTTGTTGTCGTGAATATATGCAGAGTGACAGGTATTCATGACGGGACTATGTGATCGACAAGGTTGTGCGGTCCGATACTGAAGGTCGAGCTCTTAGTTTTGAGATATGTTTGTGTTGTATGCCTATACATATGTTAGTATAGGACTGGTTGGCAAACATTACATGTAAAACCGTTTTCCACAGCTTTCACATTTTGGTATTTATTTTGTGTATGACCAACCTTGGTCTTTATTAAATGGTTTGTAAACTTTACTTGAGTGTTTCTCTCTCCCATACTTAAATTGTTTTAAAAAAAAGAGAAAAAAAATGGTTTCCAAATCGGTATTTAATCAAAAATGAGATTTCTAAAATTGGGGTTCACAGTTTAGGGGAGGAACAAGTGTATGTCCTCGTTGGTTGACCCAATAGACTGTTTGAGTATGTTTAAATAAAGGTGGTATATGTGGGAAATGTTTGTCAAATATGTTAAAATAGGAAGGACGTTAATTCAGATGAGAAAAGAGGAAAAAAAAACCTTTTAGGGTGGCAGCCCATGTCCTTTGTTCCAGATAGTTACTTCTACTTTATAGGCATCACACGGACCATTATTTCATTTTTGTATTTGGTTGAAATTTTGACTATGTCAAAATAAATAGTTACTGCATGTTAAAGAAAAAGGTTATTCACGTAGAGCATTTTTATGTGTGCTCTTGGACTATTGATTTGGTCATACATGATTGTTATTTTTTGGGATTTATATATGGATACAATGCTCAATAAAATTTATTCAATTATAATTAATTATAAAGTTATAGTGGAAGTTAATGGGTGTTTTTTTTTTAAAACAAACCATTTAGATATTAAAAAGTGGTATAATTGAAATGAACATTAAACATGTATACCATGACTAAAAAGTGGGTATTCATGTAATTATCCCTTATTTTTTAGGAACATGTATAATTATTTTGACAAATCAAAACAATCCATGTCGAAACCCAAAATTATTTGACCGACTCTTCAATTGCCACTCATCTAACTCCCAGCCAATCATGAAATGACACATAGAACTTGTCAATATGATTTAATTTCATTGTTCATTTTTGACAAATTAACATTGTTCCGACTACCGAATTTTCATGAAATAATTTTGTCAAGAAAATTAAAAGAATATGTTTCTAAAAATTATGATTTTAATTCCATAAAGTTATGGATCACACATTGTAATTTAAAATTGAAATTTTGAATTTCTCGAAAATACTTAAGTGTGTATTTTCATATAATAACGTTTTTGTAACGATTATTATTTTACAGTGTGAATTAAAATCATAACTTAAATTATGGAAAATCAAAAATTTCAATTTTCAATGTAATTTCCGAGGTGCAAAATAATAACTTGATTAGTTCAAATGCTATTAATATGCACATAATTTTAAAATTTTCATAATTTTAAAATTTGTTTTTAAAATTGGTGGTCTTGAGGAACTAATATATTAATTACATTTATTGATAAAGATTTTGTATCTTTATAATTAAAAGTCAAGTTGAAAAATTAGTCTAAACTTTTATGGATGTGTAAGTAATGTAGTATATTCACTAGTCCAATAAATTTTAGAATGACAAATTAATTTTAAGTAATAAGAATTATTTACCCTAATTAAGATAGTCTTAATTAGAATTGTGATGGTATCGTTGAATTCAAGATAAAATTTTATTCGCATGTGAACATTTAGTATATTCACCGAGTTAAATTTTAGTAGATCGAGATGATTTTAAGTAATGAGAATTACTTGTCTTAATTAATAAAGTCTTAATTAAAGTCTTGATATGTGTGGTCAAGATTGGATTGAATCTAAAATTTTATATGCATGTGAATAATTAGTTTATTTACCGAGATAAAATTTTACTAGGTTGAGATGATTTTAAGTAATGAGGATTAGTTATCTTAATTAAAAAAGTCTTAATTAAAGTCTCGACTTGTATGGTCATTGGGTTATACAGAATTTTTTTCGACAAAGATTATACTTTAATATTTGAAATTTTATTAAAACACGATTGAAAAAGTTCATCGTGTGGGTGTGCATGTTTTTGTGGTTGTTATAGCTTAAGTTCTATGAATGTTTATTCCAACATGGTTTTTGGATGAATAGTTGAATCATAAAAACTTAATGTGTTAAGTTGACAATACCATATTGTGGTATGTTATATATGTTTATTTTGTTAAACATATATATATATTTAGTTTAATTAGTTTTGTGATTCATTTTATTTATTTTGAATTTATAATATAATTGTTATAAATGATCATTAGTTTTATACTTGTGTAGTATAAATGTTAAATAAAATAAAATGAGACTAAACGTTAAATTAAGTTTGAGATTTATTGTGTTAAATCTTGTCAATACCATTTGTTGAGTATTGAGAATTTAGTTATATGTTCATAAATAATATTTAATTAGTTTAAATATTATTACTACATGAAGAATTGTTTAGTACAATTTGCGTGAAATTTTGTATTTCAAGATGAATAAAATTTTCGTAATTTTAATTTATCACATTATGAACATAAAGTTGACTAGGTTGTAGAAACTTAGCAACTGTAACTGAAATTATATCCTTAGAGCATTTACTATTTAATAGTTAAACTCTAATTTAGTGAATGTATTAGTCTAAATAATATTGTGGTTTTACCACATTGTGTGTAGAGCTCGATATTATGTTAACCAAACACTATATTAGAATTTAATGACAAAAATAGTAAATCAAATATAATGCTATTAAATTCCTTATTTGAAGTGCAATAGTTAATATTTGTTTAGGTAATAAATTATTAACTATATACTACTTCCAAAAGCGATTAATACTAAAATAAACGTAGTAGTGTACGTTAATTTCAAGAAGTAATAATCGTATAGCTTGGAAAAATATTTTCCAATGCAAACAATTGAAGTTAAGAGCTTTAAAGTCTTGATTTTGAAAGGTCAAAATTCAAACATAGTACTATAGACTCAGCATAATATGGATGTTTATTTTATGCGAAATGAAATAAGAGGATTTTATTGTTCACGTCATGAAAATTACTAAGTGTAATAAATGGTGTGTGGAATTACTAAGAATCATATGTGTTAGTCACAAATGTTGTGATTAAAAACCTTAGAAACTTATAGGATTTACGAGCTTTGTAAAATTAGTTAGTAGATAACTAATGGACATAAATATTCAAATAGTATTATTTATTCCTTGGAAGTGTTTATCCAAGTGAGCAAGTGAGTCCACATGGAACACTAACTTAGACTTGATAATTATATAGATTATTTATCAAGTAAATCCTTGGAAAAGAAATTTAAGAGGATATGGTCAAGGAATAAGCTTAAGAATTAGAGTTCTAAAGAATTGAAAGACTTGAAAGAATAAAGTGAGTTTTAAGCATGGATTTAAGAGATTTCATTAGCTGAAATATCTTGATTACACAAAGTGTTGTACTCTAGAGTATACACTATATAAAAATCACACAAGTGAGGGGTGTATCATGCTTAAATATTCTATTTGTGGATTTCATCTTTTTTAGGTGATAAATTCAAACTTTGATTCCACTTAATGAAGAGTGATGAAGTCTTCATATATATTCGAATTATCTAAGTGAAAAGGTCGAATGTGTCAAGAGTGACATGAAAAGTGGGATAAGAAGTAATTAACTTATCCAAGTGAGTCTTGAATGATAAGTTAATATCTTCTTCAAGTATACACTTTATGTTTTAATCTTATTAAAGAATGTCTTTAATAAATCTTTCAATGATAATAGTTTTGATAATATTATTTTTTTTATGGATACAAATTCTCTAATAAGTTAGAGATAAGTTTCATGGTTATGGAATCAAGTCATAAACCATAAATTAGAACTTTAAACTTATATCAATTTTGTTTAAGTATTATCTTAATGATAATGATCTCATTGTGTGATTCTTGATGAAATTAGTCAAAATTGAGTTGATCGATTTATTAATGGTAAAAATGTTAAGAAATTTATTGACATTGAATTACTTAACACAAGAAATATTTACAACTAAAAACTAATAGCTTGACTATAATTTGAGTTCAATTCTATTGCTATCCATGTTGACATCTTTAGAAGATGGTAGATTTGAGAACTAGGCATAAAGCTAATTATTTTGGAAGATAACTATTAAAGTAATAGTTGTAATTGCTTTGGCAATATCACTTTAAAATAAGAATATAGTTCCTTATTTGATCTTGAATGTGAAGATGTGACTCAATCAAAGATATTATGGTTGAACAGCATCGCCAATAAATTTGATTGAATTCAAAGTTGCAAATGATGATATGGATTTGAACAAGAGATGTTCATTTCTAATTCCATAACGAGAGTGAAGTGGATATTGAGGAGAATTGATCTTCTTAATCATTTTTAAGATATATGTTCGCTCATGCCACATGATCTTGAAAATATCCTCAAAGATTGTTGCTTATTCAGCTTGTGAAGTTTTGTGGATTAGTCATGAGGATACTTAACTACTTCTATCCATAAGATGTATGTCCAATTAACACATAAATTTTATACATAAGGAACTAAAATAATACGTGAAGTATTTTTTTATAAGATACTAAATTGTGTCATAAGGACATATATTCACATTCGATGATATGAATATATCCATATCAACTTGGGTAAGTAACAAACATAGGTAATCAATTCTTTATGAATAGATTGCTAGATTGGACCAAAATGGGTATGTCCATTTTTATATGAGAAATCAGGCCTGTTTTTTCCTTCATGATCAGTCCATTCGAGTGGGAGAATTAGAAGATTGAAGGAAAAGAAAGGAAATTGATGTGTGAAAGAAAAGTATTGACCAAGTTTGTTTTGGATTAAATACTATCTTAGCATCTTCCTTAATTGTAAATGGTCCTAATCTTGACTTTAAATGAAGTTAATTCTAGTGGGAGCTAGTAATGGAAGTTAATTCCAGTGGGAGTTATGAGTTATTTACTTGTGTGAAAGTTTTTGAGTTTTTGAAATTGAGAATTTTTGAGCTTTCAAACTTATTCCTAGTAGCTTAGTAACGTTAGTGGGAGTTTTAGAGCTTAATCCTGGTGGGAGCATTCCAAATTTAAGGATAAATACTTTTATAGTATGTCTTTAACATTTGGAAACGTGTACTTATAAAAGGAAACATCTCACAAAAACATTTATGTAATGAATTATTCATGATCCTTTTGATAACTTCAGTAGTTAAGAATGAGTTGTAGAAGATGTCTCATCCCATCTATATGGTCTTGGAATAAAGCAATGAGAATGTGAGTAACATTTGTTATATCAAAAGAAAGTTGAGTACTTGTTGATCTAACAAAAATAATGAGAGCAAAATTGATGTTAGTTTGATTAAATTTTAGGTATGTACTAAAATTATCAACCTGAAAGATAAAGACCTATTGGAATCAAGTTGGATACAAAATCCAATGTGCAAAGTTTAATGAGAGGATTAATATTCACAATTGGGTTTCTAAAATAAAGTTGAAAGGAATTTGAGAGATTCTTTAACTTTTGTATGATTTATCTCAAAGAGATTTAGTCAAGAGGACTAGACTATTCTTAAGACTCATAAATCTCATATGGAGATTTAAACTATGAGATATATATGTTAGAACATTGTGTGTCTTATAGTACAAAGTTATAAAACATTTCAATGTTTAAACTTTGTAAGTTAAAAAGGATTGACATTTTTCATATTAGTTATGATCATACCATGTATAAATTGAGATGAATTGAGTTATTCTAATTTGTGTATAAGTTATACACACATGTCTAGATTTGAATAATATAGTGTAGTTTGGATGACTTACAATTTGGTCTTGCAAATGAGATTTCAAGAAAGATTTATTTTTCAGAATTATTTTCTTAATAATAAATTTGTATCCATTAATGATGACATAGAGAAGATAGTTAAGTAACTTACTCTATGGTAGTCTATATATATAGTACATCTTGTTGAGTATAAGAGTATAACTTGTTGAACGAGTTAGAATCTTCTTAAGTACAAGAGTGACTTGTAGTACAAGTTATGAAGTTTGTTTTGTACAAGAGATGAGTTCTACTAGGCTAAAAGCGTTAGCAAAAGGTAGATAATATTATTCTATGAGAAGGCTTAGAGGAAGTAGGATGAGAGATACTTGTGAAGCATTAAAATGTGTGGATTTTAATGTTAGAAGGATCTACAATGGAAATAAAATTATTCTATTCTTAATTAAACCGAAGAGGCGCGAAGTGAGAAAAAATTCCATGTAAGGATAGTTAGAACTATCATAAGAAGAGGATTTGAAAATAATGGTTTATGTACTATTTTAGATCCAACTACCTCGAGGGTGTATAACAATCTAAGAAGATGGTCTTAATGGATAGCTTAAGTAAGATAATCGAATTCAAGTATCATTTTTAAGTCGTGGGGACTTAATAGCACAGGGAATTATGAACTTTTAGTTCATTTATAAGACCACAAGAGATTTTATAAGTAGATCCATTTGTTTTTTTGTTGAAATCTCTTGTCAAAAGATATTTGTTTCTTGAGTGTTAGCGTAGAGTATGTCTATGGACATATAACATTATATAAGAATTTTAAGTATAGTTCAGTATGTTGGCAGAATTTATCTACTCACATGGATAGAATTCTTAATATGAATTGTGTTTTCATATGTAAGAATGTAAGATGGATAAAATGAGAGCATCCATTATCTCATGTTAACCAAAATTTGTTCGGTATATGGCTTAAAAGAGGACAAAAGTAATAATGCGTTGATGTGTTAGGTGACTGATGCTTTCGCATAGTGTTACATTAAACATACATCCTAAGTGGATTGAACACTATGACATATTTATGTAATATGTGTATAAGCCGACCAAGGGATGGAAAGAGAATAAAATTGATCGTAACTTTCTCAATGTGAGACTAACATAGAGTGAATAACTCTAATTCACCCTTAAGACTCTTTTAAATTGCAGAAAGCATATGTTTAATTGTTTAATTTGATAAGAACCCTAAACAAGGCTGCGTTAGCAATGAACGGGTAGATAAGGCATTATCAATTAAACATTAAACATATAGTGGAAAGTTATTTAAAAGGAGGAAACTCTTTTTGTTATATATCACTCATTAAATCTTATTACGCGTGAGCTTATTACTTTTTCATGGGAGAAAGTAACAGTGTATATGAGTGTTTTCATGAGATCAAAGCGAGACGAAAACTAGTGATTATGGAATTGAACTAGGGGGAAGTCACGTTAAGCCAGTGGTGAAGCAAGAGTGAGATGCTTCAAAGCGTAAACCTCAATCGTTGACAGGTCGCGCAGTCTAGCCGGTGTAACTTTAGTGTAAAAGTGAGAGCATTACACATAGTAACATAATATATCATCATCTGCGAGTGGGAGATTGTTGGAAACCACTCATGATGAGTCATGAAAGGCGTAACAGACGTTTGAGTATGTTTATTTAAAGAGCAATAAACCACCAAGCGCATAGATTAATTGGCGTGAGGTTATTCTAACTTAACCAAAGATCTCGAGTTCGAGTCTTGGCTACGTAGCTGCTTTAAAACTTGGTTGGGAGAGCTTTGTCGCCCTTGTGATTCTGCCCAGCTCGAACGAAGATTAGTCTAGGGTGCTCAGGATATCTAGTGGTTCAGATCAAAAAAATTTAAAGAACAAAAAGAAACCACCTTGGGTGAAGTTATTTTACTTATATAATAACTCACCCCACCACTTTAATCTCTCTCTCGCTTACTACTTCACTTTTCTGTCGAGAACAACCACAAATTCTATAGAGAATTTCGTTGGTAAAACACTAAATCAATATGGTAAAAAAGGCGAGCAAAGCCCGTACTCAGTATACTAACGTATACTCGTGAGAAAGGCAACCAGAACGATCTATGGAATTGGTTTACGATAAGAACAAGTAAATTATGTTCGTATTTTATTTGCACCGCTTTTACTTTCATAGTTAAAATTTTGATATTGATATTTAAAAAGTAAAAAAATATGATAATTTTCTACGGAAATACTATTTAAAGAACTGAGGCATTTTTTCCCCCTTTTGATCAGAAAGAAAAGTGATGGCAGGGGGCAATGAGTCCCATGCGAAGGACAGTGTATGTTCACTAAAGTAAGGAGAGTTTATGTACACTAAAGTAACGCCCTTTCAATGGGGACTTTTACTGTGAGTCCCCTCTTTGAGGGGACTCATTGAGGCAGCGGATCTTGAGCGTTCGATGTAGCATAAATAAATCTAAATCATTGATTTATTCAGTAAAAACAGTTTTCATTTTACGTAAACTATGTATTTTCAATAAAATGAAGAAGGAGACTCATCCCTCTTCATTGGCCTCATATTAAAATTTACCCCTTTCAGTATTGTGCGATAAAGTATCGAGATCCGTACATAACAATTTTTGACATTTGAATGATACATTACATTTTTTGTATGAATCACATTGTAATTTGGGCATTTAGACTAATTCTCATTCGAGTTGGATAAAATTACAAGGGCAGTAAAACTCTCTCAATTAAGTTTTAACGCAGCTGCTTACCTAAGCCTCGAACTCTAAATCTCTAATTAAACAATACATTATTACATGGTCTCACATAACATATAGGATGACGATGTTCTTTCTTCTTCTCGCATGTCTATGGCTTCTTTCATCTTGGAATGTGTGCTTCCAATTTCCCTCTCTCCTTTTTCTTTTTTTTTCTTTTTGACTATTGTCTTGCTTTCATTTCAATGACCACGTGTATTTATTTTCTATTAATTCAACATCAAACGTTCCAAAAATTATATAAATATTAAAAAATATTAAATTTTAGAAATATATATAACATCGACGCAGTAATTCAAGAGAGAACATACTTATTTTCTGTCAAATAAGTGGTAGTAATATTTTTTTTCAATTGGTATTAGTCACAAAAGGCATAATTGTAATTTTTTTAAAGAATAATGTATTTTGTTCATGATGTTGTGCTCATAAAATTTAAGAGACTTGATTATATTTATTTGAAAAGAAGACTAATTAGAAGCAATTTAAGTTTAAGGAATAAAATAACTTTGACCTAAAATGTATCTATTCACCAAATCATTCCAAGAATTTTATATAAGGACCCCATCTCCATCATATCTGTAACATTCTGGATATTTTTCGTCGTAAAATGACCATAAATATGTGTTTTATTGTTAATATATAAGGATATACGAAAGGTTGATCGAAAGTTGATGCGTAACGATCGACGAAAAATCGAAAAATCTGAAATTAGGAAGTACGCGCAGTGGACAGCAAAGTACGCGCGGTCGCTGCCACCACGCCTACTTCACTGCCACCCCGCGTACTCAGCTGTCAGCTTGAAAAAAAAAAGGTTTCAATCGATCAACCGACAATTCATTCTCAAAAGTTTCAAAACCAGAAAACCTGTAGAAAAGTGGCTGGAACAGCAAGTTTTGGAGAATTCAGCAAGAAAAGAAAGATTTTAACTTGGTTTTGGGCAAGAAATTGATAAGGTAAGATGAAAGTTAGTTGATATATGGTTGATTTTAGGTTTATGATGAATTTTGGATGGATTAAATACCTGTTTTAATTGCTGGAAATTGAAGAAAGTTGCTGGAATTTATGTCAATGATATTATGGATTGATTAGGATGTGTTTTGTAGAAGAATTGATGGAAGAAAAGATCATAAACTTAAGGTTTATGAATGGTTGACATTACGTTGATTTTGAGCTGAATTTTGATTATATTGATTGGAAAATTGCTAGATTAATGTGTTATGGTTGAAATGAAACTTGAAATTGATTTTGATAAGGATTTAGAAGTTGTAAAATTGATGATTGAATAGAATGAAGGAGGAGTAGAATAAGGAAGAAATGTTAACATTTAGTAAGCTATTGACTTACAAATGATTGTTTGATTATCCTATGTTAAGAATGTATACGTAAATGTGATGTTAACATCTTGTATGTTATGAATGACATACAGGAGGATCTTGACGAATTTGGATTGGATTTTGAGCCAGTGTTTGTCTAGTGTTGATTTGTTTACGAGGTAAGTATTCGGGGCTTACGTGTGAGCATTCTTATGCTTATTAAATTAGATTGTAATCTATACGGAATTATGTTGATTATGCAAAGTAAGGACATGTGCCTATAATGAAATGTTGAATTGTTAGACGACTTATAATGAACCTGAGATGTTGGGTTTACGATTGTATTGCATTGTTTAGATTGATACATGATCATACCTGTTTGGTATGTTTTGATCGAATTTGATGTGTTATCTTTGAATACCTGTGTGGTATTGTTTGATTTGCTCTGTGTGAGCTGAGATAAATGTTGTGCTGTGTGTTTTACGAAATGATGGCTGTGTGCGACGTGAATGTCATTCTATTGCTGTGTGCTTATCTGAATGTCATTCATATATACATGTCTGTGTGACATTAACCTGTGTGGCCATTATATTATGAACTTGCTCTGTGATCTGGTTCAGATATTGGACTTGTTATGTGATCTTGTCCATATTACGAGCTATGAACTAGCTGTGTGATCTGGTCCTTATTGCTCATTCCTCTACTGTGTGCGATAGAGGATGATTTCCACTGCTGTGTGCGATAGTGGATAATACCAGGGGCATTCTGTGTGAAATTGCATTTCATTTCACTTCATACATTATATTCGTATATGTATGATTGAGATTGCTATTGTTGAACCTGTGTGGTTCATAGTTTGCTGTGTGCGCGATATTGCATGATTGTTATCTTCCTGTGTGGATGATTGAATCTGTGTGATTCATATTAATTTGAATACTGATCTCTGTGTGAGATATGATTCTAGATTGTTGTATGCTTTATGTACTTTTGATCTGTGTGATCTATTGTGCTGTTATGTGCTGTTAAAGAGCTGTGTGCTGTTGTGATAAATGTTTGAAAGGTTTGAATTGTCTGGCATTTCGGGGATGCCGAGGGACAAGATAGATACGCACGTTCTCGTGCTATTATATA
>CANYCX010883852.1:0-12329 GCA_948193385.1 Breynia disticha f. nivosa | reverse complement strand
CTCACCTTGCATCAAATCACCAACCTCTTTGCACAAAGAAGAATTAGTAGCACCAAACACTATATCATTAACATAAATTTGACAAATTAACATCTCATCATCTACTTTTCTAATAAAAAGCGTATTGTCCATTTTACCTCTGCTATACCCATATTGATGAAGAAAGTTACTCAACCTTTCATACCATGCCTTTGGAGCTCGCTTCAAGCTATAGAAGGCCTTCTTTAGATTGTATAAATAATTCATATGCTAATGATCTTCAAAGCCAAATGGTTACTTTACGTACATCTCTTCTTGAATATAGCCATTTAGAAAAGCACTCTTTACGCCCATTTGTTGAAGTTTGATTCCTTTGTGAGAAGCAAAAGCACACAATAATCTAATTGCTTCTAGCCTTGCAACCGGTGCAAAGGTTTCTTCATAGTCAAGTCCTTCTTCTTGGTAGAAGCCTTGAGCTACCAATCTAGACTTGTTCTTCACCATCTCTCCATGTTCGTCATACTTTATTTTATTCACCCATTTGACCCCTAAAATAATCTTGTCTTTTGGAGGAGGAACCAACTCATAAACTTCATTCCTCTTGAATTGGTTTAGCTCTTCTTGCATTGCCAACACCCAATGTTCATCCGTAAGAGCCTCCATTATGTTCTTGGGCTCAATGAGAGAAACAAAGCCTAAGTTAATCATAACCTCGCTAAGTTCCCTCCTTGTCATCACCTTATCCTTTTCATCACCAATCACTTGGTCCATTGGATGGTTTTTCACATTCGTCCATAATTTTGGAATGCAAGGATCATGTCTTTCCTCATCCTTGATTTCAACTACATCAAGCTTCTTTTGAGTGCTATTAGTTTCATCTTTAACTTCCTTGGTACCTACATCATCAAAACCAACTACCACTCTCGGAGATGAAAGCATATCATCAAATTTCACATGAATACTCTTTTCTACCATTTTTGTTCTATTATTATATACCTTATAAGCCTTGCTTGACAAGGAATAACCTAAAAATATGCCTATATCAGACTTAGCATTAAATTTACCTAGGTTATCTTTTCCATTATTGTGGATATAGATCTTACAACCAAAGGGGTGAAAATACAAAATGTTAGGTTTCTTACCCTTCCAAAGCTCATTAGATGTCTTCAACTTGTCTTTTCTAAGATGCACTCGATTGATGAAGTATCACGCGACGTTCATCGCCTCTGCCCAAAACGAATTTGGAAGATCATATTCATTCATCATAGTTCGGGTAATCTCCTCAAGAGTCATATTCTTCCATTTCGTAACTCTATTTTGTTGAGGCATCCTAGGTGATGAGAAGTTGTGTACTTGTCACACAATTGATCAAATGCCTCACATTCAAACTTTCCACCGTGGTCAGTTCTAATGGCAATGATGGCCAAGTTTTTCTTATTTTGCACCAACCTACACCACTTAGGAAACTCGTTAAAAGCATCACTTTTATGAACAAGAAATTGAATCCAAGTGAATCTCAAGAAATCATCAACAATGACAAGAGCATAGAATCTACCATTAAAGCTAGCATGCCTAGAAGGACCTATCACATCCATGTGAATCAATTCAAGAAATCTATTAGTGCAAATTTCCTTTTTAGCTTTAAAAGATCCTCTAATATGTTTACCCTTCATGCATGGTTCACACAAATGTTCATTAGAGAATTTGATCTTAGGCAAGCCTCTCACTACATCATTTTTTTGCCAGTTTAGAAATTAAAAGCAATGGTATATGACCCAACTTCCCATACCACAAGAATGCATTTACATCTAAAGTGATTAGACATTTTTCATTAAAGTATGAGTCATCATGCAAGTTCACCACATAAGTATTTCCTTATCTTAAAGCAATGAAAGCAATTTTATCATTATTTGAAACCATGCAATGTGTGGATGCAAATTTCACATCAACATCCAAATCACATAGTTGAGACACACTCAATAGGTTATGTTTCAAACCATCCACCAATAGCACATTATCAATGGTTGGTAAAGGTTCCTTACACACTTTACCAATACGAACGATTTTACCTTTTTTATTATCACCAAAAGTGACAAAGCCCTGTTCCTTCGATTTTATTTCCACAAAATGGTTCTTGTCACCGCTCATGTGCCTTGAACACCCACTATCAATGTACCACGAACTAGGTGGTGTTATCTTTCTTTGAGGTACCAAAAAAATTAATTACTTTTGATTTCATTGGTAACCAAGAAACTTTGGGTCCTTTATGGTTAGCACAAAACACCATATTTGGAACGGATGTCCCTTTAACAATCTATATTCTCTTTACTTTGATGCATCTCCTTAAGCTAGTGCAATTATGTGCAACATGTCCCACTTTTAAACACCTAGTACAAGATGGCAATATAGATGCATTTGAATAAGTTTCTCCTTATTTGATAAATTTATTTATCAATGATGAGTCCCTTACAAAAGATCACAATCCATTCTTTGATATAGAATATCTTTGTAATGACAATAATTTTTTGAACTTCTCATTTCCACTTGTGAACTTACCTACCACATACGAGAATTCTTTTCTAAGTCTATCAATTTCATTAGATAATTCATTTTACTTCTTTAGACATTCATCATGCATATCAACATCATTCTTTCTAGCATGAATTAACTTAGCACAATCACATGGCATACTCAACTCATTCACTTTTCCATTTAACAAATCTATCTCATTGGCAAGTTTCTTATTTGTTGATTTAAGTGATTTTTTCAACTTTAAGATCTTTTCAAAATCACTTTGTAAGGACAAATATGCATCATCCAAATCATTATCAAGAAAAATCATCATCATCATCACTGAAATCATCAAAAGTTAAATAGTTTACCTCATCCTCATCATTGCTAGACAAGGAACTTCGTGCCATGAGAGATAACTTGTTTTCCTCGCACAATGGTTCATCTTCATCTTCATATTCATCACTCCAACTAGCAATGAGAGCCTCCTTTCTTTTTTTTTTGTCATGGTAGCTTTGAGGTCTCTCGATTGAGTTGTTCTTTCGACAATCCTTGGCAAAGTGGCCTTTCTTACCACATTTGAAGCATCCTTCATCATTGGAGCTTCCCTTCTTATCATCACCAAGTCTCCTACGATCACCGAAGCCACCTCTACTTTGGTCACTTCCACAAAGCTCTTTCCTTCTCGAACTCATTAAATTCTTGAACTTTCTTAGATTCTTAGCATATAAGGCCATCTCTTCATCATCTTCCTCTCCCTCGATACATTCTCATCACTTTCATTCCTTTGTTGGATATTTGCCTTGAATGCGATTGTTTTCTCCTTTGGCCTAGTTCTTCCTCCCCTCGTCTTTAATATAATATCATAATTTACTAATGAACCAACAAGTGCATTCAAACCAAGTTTATTAAGGCCTTTACACTCCATAATTGCCGTCACTTATGAGTCCCACTTCTTTGGTAAGGATATTAAAATTTTCTTGACTTGCTCACTATCCTCCATTGATTTTCCAAGACTCATTAGGCCATTAATGATCTCAACGAATCGATCAAACATAGAACTAATTGACTCTCCATCTTTCATTGCATCTCATACTCATGGAGCATTATATTAATCTTAGTTTCTCTAACTTGATTAGTGCCTTCATAATTAACTCTAAATCTCTCCCACATGCCCTTAGTACTAGTGCAATATCCCATTTTATTCTTCTCACCAAGTGACAAAGAAAACAAGATCAATTTCATGGCCTTAGCATTCATATACACTTTCCCAATCATCATCACTATAATCTAGCTCATCCAAAAATTCACCATGCTCTTTCCTAGGTATATAAGGGCCATGAATGATTACCTTCCAATATTTGATGCCTTCATACATAATGTGAATCTTCATATGGTTCTTCCATGTCGAATAGTTCGTGCCATTGAACAATGGAGGATAATTTGGGCTGACACCAAAATTGGCAATGTGAGATTGTGCCATTTCTCCAGATCGCTCAAGGATTTTAAGCCTTTATGAAGAGACCCGCTCTGATACCAATTGTAGAGCAAATGTTATCTCTAAAGGGGGTTGAATAGAGCTAAGCACCAAAGTTGGATTTTTTGCGAAAGCTAAGAGCAAACACAATGAACACAAGATTTATATTGGCTCACCTGAACACCTATTCCACTACCTAAGTTCCTCACTTAGGATTTTGGAAAAGACTTCACTATAACTTCACTTTTGAGCTTAGTGAGAACTCTCTTACACGCTTGATTTTTGCTCAAGATACCTTACACTTACAACTTGATTTTTGTTTCAAGTCCCACCTTACAAGAGAATAAAGTGTGCTAGAACTTACTGATTTAGAACAAGTTGTGCAATAACAAAAATAATGAATAACAAATGCTATGCTAGTTGCACAAGTGAATACTCTTTGAGAGAACTTGAATGTATGTTTGGAAGCTTGTAGTCTCTTGAGTTTTTTTTCTTTAGTAAAGAGGTTCTTATATAGTCTCTTCAAAAAACCTACACAAAGCCTCTTTTTGAGTCCAAGTCCCTGTCTCTAAGAATGTAAAAAGTTGTTGCAGAGATCCAAATTGGCCAACTAAATTAGACTATGGTCGACTAAAACTATTTTGCTCATGTATAGAAAGTTCTAGAATCGAAATTTGATTTCTCTCTTCAAGGTTACTCGACTAACTCAATTCTTGGTCAACTAAAATAATTCCTTGGTCGACTGATAATATTCTGATCGAGTAGAATACATTCTGGTGGTCAACATGAAACCCTACCTATCAACTTAGTCTACTACACCATAAATTGGTTGACTAAAATATTTTTGGAACTTTACGAAGTTCAAATTTGATCTTCGTAATCATTAAGCCGCCTTATACTTAGCTCTATAAATGCATCTTGGAAAATGCCCCCAAATTAGTCGATTGAAACCATTTTGATCAACTAAAACATGTTTACCTGGCAACTATCTGTCACAGTAACATTTGACTTATCATTTTGCACAACTGGTCAACTGGAGACACAATTAGTCGACTAATGGACCTTTTGGTCGACTAACTACATTCAAGAGCACATATTTGGCCAAAACCTTGGTTACAAACCATTTTAGATCAATCGTACTTGTCTCTCAAGCCTGTAGGCAATTTTTATCAAGTTCATTGCTTTAATCCATTATCAAAACATAGGAAAGACATATTGTTCACCGCTATTGGTGCAACAAGGTTATGGAGGTAGGTGGAAGTTTTATAAAGTAAATGTTATAAGAAACCTCATTTGGGAAACAAATTTTAAGTGGAAGGTAAGTGTTTATGAGGTTTTAAAATCTTCTAAAATCTCTCAATTCTAACCCTCTAAATTGGTGGATTAAGGAACTAAGTTAAGCTTTTACTCTTTATTATTTGACAAACATTTACTTTACTTTACCTTCTTTTCAAATAAAAGAAGATTGTGATAAAAAAAAATTGTTACCTTACTCTACTCTATCTTACTTTATAAACCTTTACTTTAGCGTACTTTTTATTTTTCCAAATACACTATAAAGCTTTAATTTAAAAGATTGATCTTTCATACCTTGTGTTGCTTGGGAGAATTTTTTGAGTAAAGAATAAGTAACTACATCCTTGATACAAGGTCAAGACTACCTTAATGACACCACGAGATCTCGAACATGATCCCTCTATAATGCTACACACATTATAAAAAAGAATAATGTATTAGCACCTTTAAAAGGATTGGAAGTTCTCACCTTTATGGCCTTTGAATGGATATCTCACAAAACTAATACTAACAATATGTTTAGTGTCCATAAACAACCACTTAAAGTGACACTACCTTGTTTAAAAGGTGATGAAATCAAAAGGTAGAAATTTGGTGCGTAGGTTTCAGCCAAGAATGGGGAGGAAGAAGAAAGAAGTGAAAACTAGTTTTTTATTCTCTATCTTGTCTAACTTTCTCAAAATGTGTATGTAAGTGTTTAAAAGAGGATTTTAAGTTTTGAATCTCAAAAATAGTCTATCTCTAATCCCTTAAAATCCCTTAATAATTAGCAAACCATATGGTCTAAAAATTGTGTTCAAAATTCAATTTTGATCTCTGATATATCTCTTTAAAAGAAGATAATTATCCACTTTTGTCTCTTTCCTCTTAATTAATTTTAAGTCAACATTATCCACAATGATAATTCCTATTTTAAATATCAGTTAATTATGTTAGAGTTATTAATTTGTGAGCTCCATCTATTTTGAGCCTAATTATCAAAATTAGCCTAATTGCCCTATCTGGCCGAATGACTAGAAATTACCTAAATTAAAATTCTAAATTTATCCTTATAAGTTCTAATTGTCTATGTTCAGTCTTATAAGATTATTTAATAATAGTAATTAATTTATTAATTTATAAATCATAGGTGGTCTCTAGTAAGACACTATAATCAACCAAAATTAAATAGTTGACGATGGTTTAAATCGTCCCAGTGTAACTCAAACTCTTCCCTTGACCCCTGATATCATGATTTTGCATTAGACATGTCTTTAACATCCTTATCATGTGCTAAATTACTTTCTTGATTTCTATGACAAGATTGATAAGTTAAAATTAATGATCTCATTATTCCATTTGGGTGTGGTCACACTCTTCCCACTCTTACTTATTAAACGCTCAGGGATATCTTCTCTCATTATGAGAGGGTCAATCCCTTTAATTTGCTCATGCTTCTTCTTTTAGTACTTAATATACCCTATCATGTTCATACTTATCAACTTCTTATGGTCATATTAGGCATAATACACCAGACCTTACAATAGAGTTCATATCAATTTCAGGTCTAAGGACAAAAATTTCAAATTGCAAAAGATATGCTAGCTTTAGCATTCCCATCAATGATCGCTCTTTAAATACAATGTCCCACATTGTATCCACAAACTTTTTTAGATATCCCACATCTGTGACCCATAGAAAATGATCACCCATAAAACCCACACTAGTCTTAATTCATTTCCACTCTCATAGAAATAATTGACTAGAGATAATTAGAATTTTAATCTCAAAAATTCTAGGTTCTACTATCTAGGCCCTCAACCTTGATACCTTAAGAGTTTGATTAAACATTCAAAGAATTCTTACCGTACACATAGCACAGGATAATATATGAAATGATAAAAAATACCTCATAATTTTATTAATCAAAATAAAAGGTAATTGTACAATGAATTGGGTCTAAGGCTTACAGTTAACATGAAATAAGTTCATGAGCACTTCCTGTGACTAACAAATCATCTACATACAAGGAAACAATAAGGATGTCATCTATAAGAGCTTTCACATAAAACATAGGCTCACTCAAGCTTTTTTGAAATCAATAATCCATTGAATAACCACCAATGCTGTTGTAGGAAGCTCTAGTTGATTGTTTAAGGTCATACAGTGCCTTTTTCAGTAGGTATACTTTGTCTTCTAGTTTTTCTTTCACGAACCCTTTAGGTTGGATAATATAAATCTCATTCTCAAGTAAACCATTCAGAAAGGCTGACTTGACATCCAACTGTTGAATTTTGAGATTTTTCTATACATCAATTGATATCATCATTTGAACTGTATCTAACCTTGCCACAAAAGCAAAAGTTTCAACTAAATCCACTCCAAATTGCTGATTATAACCCTTCACAATAAGTCTAGCCTTTGCTTTGTTAAATATTCCATCATGATTGATTTTAATTCTGCTACTTGCTTTAGTCTAGTGATTTTCTTGTTAGTAGGTTTATCTACTAACAACCAAGTTTCTTTCTTTTCAATCATGTTGAACTCTTCTTCTGTTGCCAATCTCCATTTCTCCTCCTTGGCCGCTTCAATATAAGCTACTGGTTCAATCAGTGCCATATTGCATCTTGAGTAGATGTCCTCTCACTAGATGATCATTAATAAGCCATATTCTACAAAATCTTCTTTTTCATCTTTAGAATGTTCTTCATCATCTGAATCACTTCCTTCCACTTGATCACTTTCATTTCTTTGATCTTGAACAATATTGTTATTTTGGATTAAAAATTTTAGGGTAAAAAGCTATACGGTCCCCGAGTAATAATACAAATAATTTTCCGGTCCCCGAGTTTTCAATATTAGTTTTACCGGTCCCCACAGATTAAAAATTCACTACCGTTTATCCTTTCGTTAAATTAAACTAATGGAAAGGTTGAAATGTCATTCTTGCCCCTGCCACGTGTGTATTAAAGAGGGACCGATAAATTAAGCAAAAAGATTAGAGGGACCGGTAAATTAAGCGAAAGGACAACATAGAGGACCGGTAAATTATTTACTTCTTAATCTGTTAGATTAATTTAACAGAAGGATTAACGGTAGTGAATTTTTAATCTGTGGGGACCGGTAAAACTAATATTGAAAACTCAGGGACCGGAAAATTATTTGTAGTATTACTTGAGGACCGCATAGCTTTTTACCCAAAATTTTATAACATTTGAAAACTGAGTTGTAGCCAAGAAAAATCCTAGTTGCGGATTTTTCATCGAGCTTGCTTCTCTTTTGTTCAGTAATCAATGTGTAGCAAACACAACCAAACATCCCCAATTGCTTGATTTTAGGCTTGTGATTGAACCAAGCCTCATATGGTGTCATCCCTTTCATAGCTTTAGTGGGTATAATCAGCCTTTGCCCAAAACTTCTTTACTAGATTTTTTTGAACAATAAGAACCTTGCCATCTCCATCCTCCTATCAATTACACCATTTTGTTGTGGTGTATAAGTGACAGTTAGTGTTCTACTCCATTTTCAATGTAGAACTTGTTTAATTTTTTTTGCTGCATATTCTGTTATGTTGTCACTTGTAATAATCTTCAAGTTGCAATCGCTTTGATTTTCACCAACATTCTTCCATTTCTAAAAGCATTCCCCAACTTAAGAGTTTTATTTAAGGAAGAAAACCCAATAGTATCTAGTGGCACCATCAATAAATAATAGAAAATATATGTTGTCATTCAATGTAGAGATATTCATAGGTCCATAAACATTTAAGTGAACCAAATCCAATCTTCCTTCTCCTCTCCAAGTTTGATTCTTGGGAAAAGGCAACCTGCTCGACTTTCCAAGTTGACAATTCTTGCAAATCTTTGTTTGTTTTTCAAAATTTAGAACATCTAATTCCATTTTATATTTAGGCACACTTAGTTCTCTTACATCTTCTGTAAGATCAGTTGGGCCATTAGTGTCACAATCCTCACTGCATCGATTTTATATGCTATTGCAATCTTCTTAATCAGTAAAAGAGTTTACGTGCTGATGGGGCCTGAAGGTAGCATTTATACTGTTGTTATTCAATTTTTCATAGCCTATTATAAGAAACAAAAATTGGAGCAACCTGATGTTGGCGTTGATTGGTGTTTACTATGATCTACCTTCTGCTTTGTTAAAAGTTACTTTTAATAATCATTTTAGGTAAAATTTATTTAATTTATTTCTTTAAAAGTTCTCTTTTGATAATGTATTATAAAAAAGTTATATTCATTCAATTAGTTCAGCCATAATAATATATAACTTAACAAAAATATGTTTTAGATATTCTTTTGGAAATAGGATTATCTGGTGTAGCCCCAATAAAGTTACCACTTCCATCAAACACCAATTATAGTTAAGATGCAGGTCAAGTGCTTGTTGATCTAGGTCTTTTTCATTGACTCATACGCAAACTGTTGTACTTAAACTGCACTAGACCAAACATTTATTTTGCTACACATAACCTTAGTTAGTTTGTTCATTCACAATATCAATAATACATGGATGGAGAACTTCAGATAGTACACTATCTCAAAGGCATGATGCACCAATGGTTGTATTTTTCTGTTGCTACAAAATTATCTAACACTGCTTTTAGTGATGCAGGTTAGGCCAAGTGCAAACAGACTAAGAATTCTGTCAGAGGTTTCTGTATTTACATTAGTTCAAATCTTGTCCCTTCGAAGAGTAAAATCAACAGATTATTTCTCGATCATCAACTGAAGCTGAATATAGAGGCATGGCTGCAATAGTTTGTGAATTACAATGGTTAGTGTATTTGTTGAAGGATTTTCATGAACCTGTCACAGTTGCTATACATATTTAGTGCGATAGTAAGGCAACCATCCATATTGCCTCTAATCCTATCTTTTATGAATGTGCTAAACATATCAAATTGGATTGTCATGTCCAAAATTATGTCAAGTTTGGTTTTATTGATCATTGACATTTCTCCTCCCATCAACCTATTGATATCTTCACCAAAATTTTCCCTGAACAAGCTTACTTGCATCTTTGTTCCAAGTTGAACCTTATTCTATAGATGTCTCAACTTAAAGAGGGATAATACATAAGCAAGTGCAACAAAAGAATTTTGGTGGTCCACCACAACATATTAAAAGGAAAAAAAAGTTAAAAATAGATGCATTCAAGAAGTTGACATGTGAACTTATATTATTGAGCACGATGTTATTTAAATTGCGCTATTATTAAAACATCTCATTTTGATGAAATGTATTCATAAAGTTAGCTTGGCCATAGTTCTTATTTGAATTCTTATATTGCATTGCAGTGTCCTTGGTGTCAGTGTGTCACCCTGACAGCTTCAGAGTCATGAGTGGGGTTTCAGCATCTAGGCGCTTCAGGTGATTCGATTGCAGCTTCATACACAGTTGCGTCTTTTCATATTATATATATTTATTTTTGTTGTGTTCATGTATATCTTTAAAAAAGACTAAATTATAAATTTGACTAAATTTAAAATATGTCGTGTGCGTAAGTCAACCAACTTTTTTGGATACCTCTTACACAATAAATTTATGATATATGTGTTTAAATTTGTAATTTGTTGCTGGGACGCTTATATTACTGGGTTAAGAGTAACTTCTTTGACTAAAGTGTTGTAATTTGAGATAACCTCTATTAGATTTGTGGTTTTTGGTGATGTAGTCACACTGATCCATTGATTATCTATTTGAAATAATTACTTATATTGTCTCGGCTTTGATTACCTCTTTTAAAATTATTCATTTGTATTACATTTTGAAACTGTTTATTTTATTATTATGGTTTTAAATTTTTAAATAATTTTCTCTCTTATAAATTAATTAGCATAAGAAGATTAATTAAATAAAATAATAATTTGAGTTACATATATTTCAACGCTAGTAAGTTGTGGGCTGAACTTCCATAGACGATTTGAGTTGTATGTCGGTCATGGGCTCAAAATTTGGGTTGTGACACAAACACTCTTATTTTTGCTTATTTTGCATACTACTGTCATAATTCTAGATTATTCACATAATCTCATGTTCACACCATCAATCTCTCCAACTGGAATTAAGAGGTTGCATTTCCTTTAACCACCCTGTTTCAAAAATGGCGTCATTAGCTTCTATATCACTCTTTCGCCCAATTTCAACGCTCAATATCATAAACGGCAAATTACAAGTCTTTCAAGCAAAAAAAAAGAAGTAATATTAATGGAGCAATATATTTAAAAAATAGAAAATAACATCAATATTCCATCGAAGAATTACAAGAGTGTTCATACGATACTAAATATTAGTAGAAGTCTATGTTTTTCCATAAAGTTGTGGCAACTGCTTTGTAGTAACGAAAAGCAACATACATGAGATAAATTATATTCACCACTCTAATAATTGCTAAAAGATAGTAGAAATAATCCAATGTACCGACATTAAGATCAGAAGTCAACCAATAAACATGATGTTTAGTTTTAGTGGACTGTTGCACCAATTTAATAACGAATGTGGCAAGTTGCTGAGAGCCCATACAGTAATGCTGCCTATGTGTTACCGTCAGGGACGGAGGCAGAGGGTTAGCAGAGTGTGCGGCCGCTAACCCTTGCCTGAAGTAGAGCTTCTGCTCTGCTCCCCCATCTAGTCAGCACAAGGGTGAGCGGACATTGTCGACGTCGAAAATGGACGGAATTGCAGAGTTGAGTGTGTTGGCCGAGAAAACAAAGATGAAGTTGTAGAGTTGTGTGGTGGTAAAGAAAACAAAAATGGAGTTGTAGACCTGGGTGTGGACATGGAGTTGCAGAGCTGTGTGGATTCTGTGGAAGTGTTGGAGAAGGAGATAAAAACGACATCGTTCGCTTGGCTGTTAAAATCCCAATTCATTCATAACCATGCAATTTCCAATTTAAACCACTATTATTTTTATTTGATATGCAAGCTTAATCAATTCTATGTGTTAAAAATCAATTGTTATAGTATTAATTGTTATTGATTTATAATTTTTTAGAATGTTAATTTGGTGAAATTAGTGTGTAACTAAATAGTTTTAAAACTGTTTAATTATTATTTGTCTAAATTAT
>CANYCX010883725.1:0-15407 GCA_948193385.1 Breynia disticha f. nivosa | reverse complement strand
TACTAGTTGGATTAGGATTTTGAAGTTTCGTACATGACTATGCAAACATATGACATGTGTTGTATTTTGGCAGGTTATAATGGAAATAGAATTAATTTGATACTTATTTCTTTTATAACCTAAGATATTGTATATATCAAGTTTTATTAACAATATATGTCTCGTAAACTTCGGATATGTTTTTTTTAAATATGGAAGATGAACTTTGTTTCTATGTCCTTCGTTTTTATTTTTCTTATTTGTTTACTTTCTATTATTTTACAACAAAAACTTGATTTCCGAGTTCAAGTGTCACTTGCAGGAGGGAAGATTATACGTGAGTGATATTCGAATTCGGGGGTCACATGGCTGAAGATTCCCATGCACATCATTTTAACAATACTCGGCTTGACACTTATTGAGTATTTTTATATACTCACCCTGTATGTAGTTTAATGTTGTGCAGGTCTAGGAGGATTTTCACGAGCAAGGTCGGAGGAGCACTGTTAGAAGAATTGGTTTTAAAATTGTAAAGGTTTTGTAAAAGTGGTCTACATATTGCTTTGTATTTTGAAACCACATGTGTATGTCTAGTGGACATAATTGAATAATGGAAAAAATATATATGCACGGGTTCCAATCATCTCGAAATAATTAAGATTAATTAGGAGTTAAATTTGGCTGGGACACCTTATTCCAGTGTTACATTGCGAAACCTATCAACATATTGGTACAAGGGTTCTTTGTCCCCTTACTTAATACTTAGTAGGTATGTGGCGTCCTTCTTTGTTTTACTGTTGATAATGAAGGTGTTAGCAAACATCTTTTTAAACTGTGCAAAAGATGATACTGATGACTCACCTAAGCCATTAAACCAATCCCAGGCAATATCCTTCAAAGCGATGGAGAATTCCCTACGCATAATTGAATCCTTCCATCCGTGTAGTACAGTAATAGCCTCATAGTTTTGTATATGTACATGGGTATCTTCTTTCTCGGTGAAGGGTGGGAGTTAAGGCTTTTTAAACTTCGAGGGAAGTGGTTCTTAAACCTTTACCATTGGAATCTCTCGATTCCTCAACAGACGGATTTGCCGATCCAATATCTCTACTAGCTCCTCCTCGTAGGTGAGATCATTATCAATCTCCAACTCTGGAAGGTTGAGCACATGGCTCGGGTTAGAACGGTACCTCTTCAACATCGAGACATGGGATACATTGTGAGGTCTGAACAACTCCTCTGATAACTGAAGTCGGTAGCATGTTGTCCAACCTTCTCAATGATCTCGTATGGTCCCACATATCTCGGACTCAACTTTCCCTTCTTCCCAAATCAGATCACGCCTCTCCAAGGCGACACTCGCAGAATACCCTATCTCCGACCTCATATGTTAACTCTCTGTGATGCTAATCAAAGTAACTCTTCTGGTAATCCTGGGCGGCCTGTATACACCTCTTTACCACATTCACTTTCTCGAGGGTCTGCTGCACTAACTCCGGTCCCTCTATTTGCCGTAGGCCCTCAACATCCCAATATGCTGGAATTCGACATCTCCTCCCATACAATGCCTCATAATGCGCCATCCCGATACTCGAGTGGTAACTGTTGTTGTAAGAAAACTCTATCAACGGTAAATGATCATCCCAGTTACCCTCGAACTCCATTACACATGCTCTCAACATATCCTCTACGGTCTGAATAGTCCTCTTAGACTGACCATCAGTCTAAGGATGGGATGCGGTACTAAACCGCAGTCTGGTGCCCATAGCATTCTACAAACTCCTCCAAAATTGCGAAGTGAATCTTAGATCTCTATCCGATACATTAGCATAGGCACCCCATGCAACCTCACTATCTCAGCCATATACAAGCTTGCCATCTTGTCTAAAGTGTCGTACTGTCAAATTGCCAAGAAGTGTGCAGATTTCGTCAATCTGTCGGCATCATGTCATTTGAATATGCTCTGTAACCTCATAATGAAATCCATAGTCACTTTCTCCTATTTCCACTCGAGAATCTCCAAAGGTCTCAACTTCCCTGCTAGAGCTTGATGTTTTGCCTTGATTAACTGGCAAGGCAGACATCGAGCTACAAAGTCGGCAACTTCTCTCTTTATATTCACCCACCAATACATCTCTCTCATGTCTCTATACATCTTACTGCTGCCCAGATGCACTGAAAGTAGGGAAGAATGCACCTCTGACATCAGAACTTCTTTAACCTCAACTAAGTTGGGAACACATAACTGCTCCCTGTAATAAAGCACTGCCTCATCATCTAATCTGTGTAGGGTAGTCGCTTTCCCTTTTCCACTTTCCTCTTTATCTTCATTAAATACTCATCATCCTTCTGTCTCTCTGCTATCAAATCTCTCATATGGGGACGAACTTGGATGTTTGCTAACATCTCCTCTACAACAACATCAAGCTGGACCCTCAACTCTCTCAATGCAAATAATGACTCTGCCCGATAAGTCACTAAGTCCTCATCCTCTCTACCTTTTCATCTCAACAAATCGGCGACTATATTTGCCTTACCTGGGTAGTAAGAAATAGTGCATTAATAGTCCTTTAGGAGCTCTATTCATCTCATCTGTCTCAAATTCAATTCCTGCTGCGTGGTGATATATTTAAGGCTCTTGTGATCGATGAAAATTTGGAAAGTTTCACCATACAAGTAATTAACTTTAAGGCGTAATTAACTTCATACTGCCTCAACTGTCTGGAAGCATATCCAATCACCCTCCCATTCTGCATCAACACTCCTCCTAGTCCCGCTTTAGATGCATTAGTGTACACTACAAATCCTCCTCCATCTGTTGGTAATACTAACACTGGGGCCTCCACTAACTTCCTCTTCAAATCTTGGAAGCTCTCTTGGCTCTGCTCACTCCAAACAAATGATGTGTTTTTCTTGAAAAAATTAGTCATTGGCCTCGCCAATTTGGAAAAATCAGCGATGAATCTCTGTTAATACCCTGCCAAACCCAAGAAACTACGCACCTCAGTTACATTTTTAGGAGCCTCCCACTCCTGTACCGCTTTAATCTTACTTGGATGTAGCATTACACCCTCGGTAGAGATAACATCCCCAAAAATACAACTTCTTTCATCCAAAACTCGCACTTCTCAAACTTTGCGTACAACTGCTTTTCTCAAAGTATCTCCAACACATCTCTAAGATGTCTCTAGTGCTCCATCCGATCCTGGGAGTAAACCAACACCTCATCAATGAAAACAACCATAAATTGATCCAAGAATGGCTGGAAAATCTTGTTCATTAAGGCCATAAAGGATGTCGGTGCGTTATTCAACTCGAACGACACCACTGTCAACTCAAAGAGGTCATACTGAGTCTTAAACAAGGTCTTAGGAATGGAGCTCTCCTCGACTCGCAACTGCCCATACCCTGATCTCAAATCAATCTTAGAAAACACTGTGGCTCCCCTCAACTAGTCTATCAAATCATCAATCCTCGGCAGTGGATATTTTTTCTTCACAGTCAACTTATTCAGCTGTCGGTAATCTATACATAACCACATGCTCCCATTCTTCTTCTTAACAAATAATACCGGTGAGCCCTAAGGAGACACACTTGGTCGAACAAAATCAACCTCTCTCTATAATGGTAAACCTGGAAACTCATCTGGGAATACCTATGGATACTCTCTCACTATCTCCACATCCCAAACTCCTAACTTTTTCTGCTCTAAGTCTGTCACACATGCCAAATAAGCCTCACACCCATCTCTAATTAATCTTGCAGCCATCGCTGGATAAACCAAATAGGAAGGTATAACTCTCCGCTCGCCTACAAGTAACACCCTCTTATCGCCATCAAATTCCACCACCGCCTCCTTCACATAACAATCCACCACAGCTTTGTTTTTGGACACCCATTCCATACACAAAATCACTCCAAAATCGGTCATCCTCAACACTATCAAATCTGCAACGTAGCTCAGCTCCCCGATCTTTAACTCACAATTCTTCAGCATCTTGTCTACCATCACTATACCTCCAGCTGGCATCGATACAACTACTACATACCCTAAATACTCTACACTACTCCTAAGTTGCTCTACAACTATCGCACTCACAAAGGAACAAGTAGATCTAGGGTCAATCAACACCAATGTATCAAATGCATAAATAGAGATTGTACTGGTGATCACATTAGAATTGGTTGTCGCCTCGTCACGTGCTAGTCACGTGTCATAGCATAAACACGTTCCTGAGACGGAGCTGTAGACTGAGAAGCACCTTACCTCTCGAGGTGGTACTTGTAGCTCTCCCACGTCTACCTCTGCCCCCACCGGTAGTAGCAACTCCTCTATTATCAGGTGCACTACTCTACCCTGATACGACTCTCCCTTCATCCCTGGCTTCGTGAAGTAATGTTTGATCACATGTCCTAGCTTGTTACAATAAAAACACAACCGGTCAGTGTCCCACTAGTCTGTCCTCTAGAAACCTGCTGTCTTGAAGTAGGGGGTCTAAAGGAGTGACTCCCCTTACTCTTGGATCCACTCTTATGTCGGCTACCTCCTCCATCAGCACTTCTAAAAGTCTTAAAATTCCTCTTTTTATGTCCTCCAATGTCACTGGAACCGTCAGACACCTTCTTTCGTTACCCCTCCCCCTAACTCTCCTCAGCCAAAAGCTCCTCAGCCTGAGTGTTGTCTTTAGAAGCATCTGATATGAAGGCAGCTTCATAGCAATGCCGGTGCGGATATTAAACTACAATCCCCTCTCGAATCAGTCTCTCCGTTGCTGGTCAGTGGCAACATACTCAGGGGCGTAACGGGAGAGCCTAGTAAACTGAGCCTCATACTTAGTGACAGTCAGATCCTTCTACTTCAACTCCAGGAACTCTATCTTCTTCCTGTTGAGGTAGTGTGGTGGAGTGTATTTGTCAGTGAACTCTCTCTGGAAGTCTCCCCAATTAAGTGTGGGAGGGTCATTCTGGCTCCAGGGACTACCTCTCACCAATCCCAAGCTCCCTTCTCTAATAGTGAGGTAGTGTACCTCAGCTTCTGCTCCGGTGTGCACCTCATCAGGCTAAGGATCTACTCTGTGTGTCGAAGCCAGTCCTCATCCTTAGTAAGGTCAGTGGTCCCCTCAAATGCCTTTGTGCCCTACTTGCACACCTCACTTAAATTCCTGTCAATGTTAAGGACCTCTCTCTGCTGACCTCCCTGTTGACCTCCCTGCTTACCCATCATCTACTATAGCATAGTATGATAGAACTAGGCATAGACGGGGTCATAGGGTGGTATGACACTAGGTGGAGTTGGTGCTCCGTGTCCTGGGGCGGATCCCTGCCCTTGCACGGACTCATGGGACTCGATGGTGACCTCGTGTGATACATCGTCAATGGGCTCCATCATATCCAATCTCCATGAAAAAGTTTTAGTTTTATGAAATGTCATGCAATGAAACAGTTTTTTGGCACAGTCCACAGGGAATCTAATCCCTGCTCTGATACCACTAAATGTGAACCCCAAAATCCTTAGTTTCATTTTTGGATAAATCATGATTTTTGCACCATTTTTTTTCTTCGAAATCAAATAGAATCAATCATAAGGATATTATATAAAGAGTGGCATACATGCATTTCATTTAAACTAGGCCAAATACAAATCAAGTGTAAAGTATGTAGAAGTGAATGGTTTCAGTTTAAAACAATGCATGAGTCGTAAACCTATACTATGTGATGTATAGATGTACAAAACGCAAAATGTATGATGTCCACTATGAGCCGACCTATTCGCGAGTATCGCACCTCTTAGTGTCGCCGAAAAGAATGTCCCACCACTGGCTACTGTCACTCTGCACACATTAAACAGCAAAACAAAGGTGAGTATACAAAATACTCAATAAGTGAATCCCTATAGTTGTTAAGCTGAATGCACAGGGGAACCTTTGGCCAATACGGGTGTGCTCGTGGAACACAATTGTCGTATTCACGCCTAAATTCCCTAATGGCTCATTGTTTCCATGTCACATACCCTCTTTTAAGTGTTTTATATGTTAAGGAATTCATCGTAGAACATTACCTTGCTTTACATAATCATTAGTGAATTATTCGGGCCAAAACTAGGCTTCTGGACTAAAATAACGTATGTTTAAACCCTAGGTAACGTACGTTATGCTTCCCCTATTTTTCATGCAACGTCTTAAAATTCTGATAATAATAATGGATTTTAATTAAATATATGGAAAATGTAAATAAATTTTTCGCAAATAATAACTTGGTGGAAGGGATGAGAATTAATGGAAAATAAAAATCAGAGCTTGCTGAGTCAACCGGGAAAGAGAAACACGAAGGAACGGTGAACCAATAATACCCGAGGGTAAAACCATCCAAAACCGATTCTTATATATATCACTTTGTTCCTCTCTCTCTCCACACTCCACCTACATGTTATCTCTCTTTCCAAATCACTTTTCGAAAGCCAAAAACCCTAGGAATCCTCTTTCCAAGCGAAACCCTAGTGTCTGGGAGATTTGGAATCGATCGAAGATCAAATTTTGGTAAGAATTTCTTACATGATTTGTTGAATCACGTTTTTATATGTAAACCCTAGTTTTTAGCCTTCAATTTCTTTCGTTTAAGCTCCAATTTGAGCAAATAATGGCTCGTTCGAAAGCTTAACATGTGTACTATCCGTTGGTAACCATTTTTTATGTTAAAATGTGTTTTAGGTGTCCAAAATTGAGGTTTGAAAGCCACCTGTGAGTAGTGACGAGTTTGGGTTTCATTTCCGAGTACCGTTGTGTTGGTAAGTTTCTTCGGGCCCTATTGAGGGTATTATAATGGTCAATTTGATTGGGTGTTAATTGATGTGAGAGATTGGAATGAGGGTAGGAAAATGTGTAGGGTTTCGAAAGGAAGAATATGGAAATATGGATAAATAGTAGGTGTTGGATGGTATAAATCGTAAAAACGTACCTCAATAAATTTGTTAGGAACATTAATGGTGGTTGGTGGAAAGAGGAGAAAAGAATTAGGTTAAGAGTAGTTGAAGTACATTAATGAGAGGAAGAGGGAAGGAAGTGAAACGAGAATAATTAAGCGTATAGGCATATGAGCATTGTTAACTTATCGTCTCTGCATAATTCCATGCATGTATGATTAATGTAATTTATAATTTGTGTAATAGGAGATCAAAATCACGGTGAAGAAGGTTCTTAGCCGGAGCATTAGACGTTGCTTGCCAGGTAAGCAACATGAATGCAACATTCCTTGTTTGTATTCTTTTTGTTGTGGAATGTCTGAATTGATTATTATATAACATGATGGTTATGTGTATTTCTTGTGTGGTTGTTGAAAAGTAGACATAATGTGTTGTTAATGCTCATTACTTGTATGATTGATGATGATATACTTAACGTGATGGTTAGGTATAGAGCTTGTGTGACTTGTATGAAATTGGTGTGAATGTTGCAGTTTGGAGTGTTATGTGTGACAGAATGAGTGTATTTCTCATGTTGTTGGATATATTGATGATTTGGGAAATTTATGTTGAATATGACATGATACTGGTGCATGATTGGTTATATGAATATTTTCTATGACATTCATGCATATAGAATTGCTAAGGAGCAATAATGAAAGTAAATGATAGCTCTTAGTGAACAATGGAATTGAGGGAGTGGTTATGGCTCTTGGGAGCGTAATTTGCGGTTAGTATATATCACATACTTTACCGCGGCACAGTGGAAGTCTCGTTTAACTTATTAGTGTTCGAGCGTGCCAAGCCAAGTTAGGGCGTTATTCAGGCCAAGTAAGGGCATAAAAATCTATGATCCATAGTAAATTATAACCACATACTCCTGGCCGACGAGGCCCATTTGCAAACATCAAAAGAAATGGCCAAGTAAGGGCGTAACTTGAAAACCAGAGTCTGAGACCATGAGTGTTGCATTGAAATGCATTAGAAGTCATTCATTCACAATCATCAAGTCATATTTGATGTGATCGCATGATTGTATGCTTAAATGATGGGATCGATTGTGTGTGAGTGAAGAAAAGGATGTCATGTTTGATTTTTGGATGATGAGCTTGTTGTGTTTGTGGAATATGGCATGAATGTAGGTGTATGTAAATATTTGCTATATTCGTATGTAATTTATGAGGTGTATGTAAATATTTGCTATATTCATATGTAATTTATGATTGAATGTGTTGGAAATGGCTTGATGATTCAATGAGTTGGTGTGTTGGTATGTGATTATAATTGTAGGTTGTGTGCTTGTGGTTATTTGTGTGGTTGAATGAGGTAAATATTGGTTGAGAAAGGGATTAAGAGGTTAGTTGATGATGTGAAGAGTTGTTGGAAATGTATGGTTTGGTTTGTGAGTTTTCATGCAGGAAAACAGAGATCCAAACGTGGTGGCAGCTAAGTACGCGTAGTCGCTGTGACCACGCGTACTTCAGCTACGACCACGCGTTTATGTGTACCAGAACTACGCATGGTGGCAGTGACAACGCGTAGTTGACCACCACTGCGCGTAGTTCAAAATGATCACGCGTGGATCGCTGAGTTTTGGTTTTTGGGAGAATGCTTATGTATGGTTTTTGGTGTAAATCGATTTCTGTTCGAGGGTTTAATTGCAGTAGGGT
The DNA here is from genome assembly GCA_948193385.1 of Breynia disticha f. nivosa. Classification (NCBI taxonomy): domain Eukaryota; kingdom Viridiplantae; phylum Streptophyta; class Magnoliopsida; order Malpighiales; family Phyllanthaceae; genus Breynia; species Breynia disticha. Next base: position 6,800 of record CANYCX010883725.1, on the reverse strand, counting down.
TGTCTGATGGTGTGAAATTGATTATGATGTTATGTTTACTATAGGTTGAACATATATTATTAAATGAAATGAGGAGTGTTGTCCATTTGGTAAATGTTGTTTGCTGAGTCTCGCAACTCACTGCGTTTTATGCCTGCCGTGTGGGCAGGGACTTGAGGGGAATTCACTTTTGATACGAGGAGGGTAGATTCTGCTTGATTCTGACTCCGACTTCAGAAATCAAAGAACCAAAGTGGGCTATGCACGGAGTTTAGTTATGTTTTAAAATAGTGCATATTTTTTTGTATATGGTTATAATTGAAATGGAATTGAATCGATTCCTTTTCTCTCATAACCAAAAACATTTTGTACTTTGGTTGAATTTTAAAAACCATCCTTCTCAAACATTGTAAAGATACATTTCTATTAGTGAATGTATTTATATTTCCTTTTAAATGTGTGTTCACGACTTATTATTTTCAACAATATGACGTCCGAATCCGATTATCATCTTGGAAGAGATAATATAATAACATAAGATGATAGTTGAATTTGGGTGTCACATTTCAGGTATGAATAACGTATGTTAAACTTGGATTAACATAGGTTTTATGTGATAAAGTACATTATTTACCATAATAATGTACGTTATCTTACTTTAGAAGCATCCTGTCCAAAATCTAAGCCCATTCTCATGCCTACACATTACATACAAGCTTAAGCATACCAATTATCTTGCTAATCATTTATAGAACTTATTCTTACACACAAATCACAACAAAGGACCATTAAACTCATGACTAACACACTTCATCAAGATCAAATCCACATTCATAAACATCAACCTACACATCAATCCTCATTCCATAACTCACACAAATAAACTAACCATCACCATACTTAGATTCATGCATGTACATAATATTACATGTAACAACACATATGTATACATTTCACAATCGAGGCACCTAATCCACACAACTCATAATCATCCAATGTTGCAATGCATGAGTGAAATCACTGAATGCTAATGCAAGCACACGAATGCAATGCTCCAAAGCCTTTCGTTTTTTGGCACAAACCCCTCCTTACGCGCGCGTGGGCAAAGACCCATTTTCTTTTACATTTGGGCACAAACCCCTTTTCTTTCATATTTGGGCACAAACCCCTTTTCTTTTACATTTGGGCACAACCTTTTCTTTCATATTTGGACACAAACCCCCCTTTTTCTTTTACATTTGGGCATAAACCCCTTTTTATGAACACGCAATGATGCACATGATACGTACACATGATATGAGTGAATGAAATATAACACATTTCCTCACAGTTATTATCATTTCACAAGCACCTTTTCTTCCCAATTTTTCATATGCCACATCTCTCATAAGCTCATAACCATAAAATTCATGCACATAACCAATTCATCATAACGCCATCCATCTTCTCAATTTAGTAACACATTTAGCATGCATCTAAACATGTATATCATATCCAAACATAACATAATTAATTCTCACAACTAACACTTATCCCTCATAAAGCCATTCAAGCAATACCATTCTCTTATGATCAAATTTTCAATATCGTATTAGCAAATAAGACATATAATTCATATTATTAACCAAATCAAAATAAACATCACAATTGTAAGTGTTAAAATGCACTTACCTCTGAATCCAAGGACCGATTTGTCGCCCGATCCCCGTTTCAGGTTCCGACTATTAATACCTTCCTTCCTCGTAGCTCTTAACCCAAGATGGACAAGGAAACGATTGGAGGATAGATTTGTTGTAATCTAGGTGTTTGTTGGTAGGTTTGGTGGTTGGGAGGCCTTAGGATGATGGTTTGAGGGTTTTGGAAGAGTTTGAGTGGTTGTGGAGGAGTTATGGCTCGGTTTTGGTTTTTTTAAGTCATTTAATGACATATATGGACCCCTGATAACGTACGTTTACTATCCAAATTAACGTACGTTAAGAGAAATGTCATCCTGGAAAATCCAGGTTGAATAACGTATTTTATCCCTGTAGTTAACATACGTTATTCATGTGTACTCTGAATAACATATGTTAACATTGCAAGTTAACATACGCTATTTTCCCACAGTCTGCTACACTTAGCTTTTTCCGACCTCTCTCGATTTTGAACATGCATATCCTTATACAAACATGCTTCCAAACTATCCTAGACTTATTATAACATAGAATGAACATTTTTTGGGTTGTTACATCCATAGTGTTCCCTAATAAGTCTTTAAAGACTTTGACGATCATTAGTTGGTAAGTAGCTCCTACATTTTTTAGCTCGAAGGGCATCACTCTATAGCAGTATGCCTCTTTATCTGTGATAAAGGAAATTTTCTCTTCATCTCCCTCATACATCATTATTTGCTGATATCCCAAAAACACATCCATAAAGCTAAAAAGCTCACAACTCGATGTCTCATCCACTAGTTTGTCGATTCAGGGTAAATGATAAGAATCCTTTGGACATGCTTTGTTTAAGTTGCTGAAGTCGACACATACCATCCATTTTCCATTAGCCTTTTCAACCATTACTACATTAGATAGCAGTCAGGATAATAGATTTCACGAATGAAACCTTACTCGAGCATCTTTTCCACTTCTTCTTCAAGTGCAACTACTCTCTCTAGTGACATGTTCCTCTTCTTCTACTTAACAGGTAACATATTTGGGTTAACATTTAAATGGTGTAAGATCACTTTAGTATCAAGTCTGGGCATGCCTTTAGGACTCCACGAAAAAATATCAACATTTTTTTGTAAACACTCAACAGTTTCTTTCTTTAGCTTTGGAGGCAACTGATTACCTATTAACACCATTTTATTTTCATCCTCCTTATATATTTTTACCTAGTCTACCTTTCTCTTTCTTTAAATTTTTCATCCCAGTTGCCTCTAGACTTCACCTCTCTTTTGTCACTTATGTGTAAGGTCTCCTTCTTCCCCATAGTAAGGGCTTTACTAAGGAAACATAACATTTCTTAGAAGTTTTTTTAAATTTCCCTCACTTGACCTATTCCATTTGGCATTGGGAAATTTATCAATAAATAAGCCGAAGAGATTACAACTCGCATGTCATTCAGTAGAGGCCTTCCAAAAACATTATTGTAAGATGAACATGTACATTTCACTACCATAAAAGGTAGTCATCCGAGTGACTAAATGAGGCTCTATACCCAAAGTGTTTAGGAGTTAAAATGATCCTGTTATTGGGATTGCTTTTCCTGTGAAACTGAATAACATTGTGTTTACAACCTTAAGTTGATCTTGTGTGAAATTCATCTAATCAAAGCATTTATAATAAATAAGGCTTGTAGAACTTCCATGACCTACTAATACCTGTTGAATTGGGTATTTTTCTACCACAGCAGATATCATTAAGGGATCATCATATGGCAATTGAATATCTCCTCTATCTTCTTTAGAGAAGGTGATTACCTACTCTTCTCCCTCTCCACCTTTAACTGAGTTCACCTGGTGTGCCTCTCATACATTTTTTTTCCTTAGTGTGGAAGAGTCTCTTGCTAACATTTCTCCCTCTAAAATAAAGCTAATTAATCGTAGGATGAGTAGGTTGATTATCTACTGTGGGAGCTCTTCTCTCGTTTCTTCTGTTGTTACTTTGGGCCTTCCATCACACCTTGTGCTGCTTCTTCCTTTATCATTTCTCTTACAATTTCTATCATCTTATTGAGGTCTAGATTGATTATTATAACCCCTAGATCATTATATGTCCTTCCTCCACTGTGACTACCATAGTAATTTCTTCTAACATCAATATTGCAAAGCTTTTCCTTCGTGAAGAGGGCTCCAATCATGACATCTTTTGGTGAAGTAACCATATGCTCTATAGAGCTCATAGTATGCATTTGTATCTCTTCACACTGTCTTATCTATTTTAGGAGGAAAATGAATAAGTTTTGTATATTGGATAGATGCCAAAATGTCTATACGGGATTTGCTTAGGATGTATTAGTTTCAAACTTGGGCTTTATAGATCTGTTAAAGTCTACCACCCTCTTATCCTTCCATCTTAAAGAATCCTCCATTTAGTCTTTCCTCTTGTTGTCTCTTTCGTCTCTAGAGGATCCTACCATTCTCAACATCTGTGCCTGAGCTATATACTTGTTAGCCAAGAAAATAAATCATCTATCATCTGTGGTTGTTCAAGTTACATCGCCTTCTGTAAATCTACTAATGTTGTTCCTTGTAACATGGCGACAACTACTGCCCCATGTTGCAACCTCCTTATGTAACCCCCAAAAATTCCAACCTTAATTTAGCGAAAAATTGTCGGGACAGTGGCTGGAAATGGCCTGGAAAATGGCCAAGGCTGGTCGTTCCCAAAACTGTTTCCCCTACTGCCATAATGCATTTTGTGCTGAAATTAAAGGGAGAACCACCACTAAAACGGATGAGGAGGTTGTTCCACAGCCCGTTTCCATATAGTTGGCAGGAAAAAATTTGTATTTTGTGTGTATAGGGAGGATGGCCACCTAAACGGTTTGGGTAGGACGTTCTACAGACCGTACGGTCTGATGGGACTTTAAAAATAACGCGTATTTGAGTGAGAGGAAAGAGAGAAAAACATATTTTCCAAACCAAGTCGACCTCCTCTCGACTTAAAACCCTCAAAATGCCATCCCAACCTCCCTAAGCCTCAAATCCTTGTTTCCAACACGTATAAATTCATAGCTTGCACGGAGGAACAAGACCTAGATGAGTTTTAGGGTTTTTGAAGCGAATTTTAGCAAGGTAAATTCTTATCCAAGACGAATTTTTAAATAAAAGAGAGTTTTGTGTAGGGTTTTGTGGGGTTTGAATGGATACTCGTAAAGGTGTACGTATTTAACGTGTTTTGTGATATTTGCGAGATTTTTGTGATTTTAGGGTTTTATATAAAACATCTATTCTAACTATCGTATTAATTACGTATAATTTAAAAACTTTTCTTATCATTTACATCTTTACCATTCTTGTTACATTTTTCTTAACTTTAAGTTATGCGAAGTAACTTTATACCAATAGGTTGGATATTCCAAACTTTATTATTCTGTTATATTCCCAGAATACCGATCGTATTAGTTAACACATCCATGGATTAAGCTTTGTGTTACGCTAATACGCCCTTTATTCTATAATTAGCAAGTCCATACTTTAAGTAAAACTGCTACATAACGGCTATAATATGGATACCCCAAAACCCATTGCAATCCTCCTGCAAATCAATCTCACAAATATATCGCTCACACGCACATTCTCATATCTTTCAACATGCAACTCAACATCAGATATCAACATATATCAATCTCATATATCATCATATCACTAACATATCAAACTGTAGATAACATCAAAGTTATCTACTATCAATCTCAGCGTATAATATACAAACTATATAACACATCATAACATATGTAACATGTATGCAAAACATCCTAATGGCATTAGCAGAAGAGAGAGAAGTAGATCGGGTAGCAGCTGTCCAACCTATAGCAAAAGAAAACTCTGACACTGCTAGTAAAAATGTCTACCTCTGCTAATACCTGTACCTGAAACAAACATCGCAGTTGCGTGAGTTGCGGGCTCAGTGAGTAATCTTTAATCCATTTTATAATATCTCGCAAACAATCATATTTATATGAGCTAACTTTCTAGTCAATAATATTTCATAAAATACGAAAATAACATATCAAAGAATCTCATTTCAAATATACGTATTCTCTATCCTTTTCATTTTCCTTTGACATTTTCTTTTTCAATTCGTATTCGTTTGAGTTGAACGTTCTCGTTCATGATAAATCCTAACTTCCGTCTCCATATTAGTTTTGAAAACATTGTTTTCCACCTCCTTTTCATGTGGACCTAACTTCCGTCTCCCTACTCCCGTCTCCCAATGATCGATCATTTATCACCTTTCTGTTGTACTAAATATAGTATATATTTAGTATTTAATTTGTGTTTTGATAATGTGCTAATATTTGAATTGATAAATATGTTAAGAATTAATAAAAAGAAAAATTAAATGTGGATAATTTTTCTTTGATTTATGAATAGTATTTTACTATTTATTTGATAATGTGCTAATATTTGAATTGATAAATATGTTAAGAATTAATAAAAAGAAAAATTAAATGTGGATAATTTTTCTTTGATTTGTGAAATTATTTGTTGTATGAAGTCATGAATAGTATTGTGCAATCATAAAATGCATAGTAAGCAATTTGCATGAATAATACTATGCACGTGAATATTGGATTATATGTATATTGTGCATGAAATAAATAGTAACAAACTTGCACGTGATGAATAGTACTGTACACGTGAATAGTGTTTACTGTTTGATGAATAGTGAACTTTGTAGTATTTTTACGTGAACAGTGAAAATAATTAAGTTAATCGATCAACACCAGTGTTAATCGATCAACTGAGTTGATCGATCAACTAAGGTTAATCGATCAACATACTTGAACGATCAAAATGAGTTTATTGAAAGAAACACGAGAAGGGGGGTTGAATCGTGTTTAAGGCGTTTTCGAATTTTTTGCGGAAATTTAAGAAACAAAGAGCAATAACAATGAACACAAGAATTTAGAGTGGTTCGGTACTCAACTCACCTACTCCACTTCCTTAGTTCTCAACCAAGGATTTCAACAAGTTCCACTAATTTGTTTTCTTACAACAAATCACTTTCTAGACAAGTGAGAACTCTTACACTCTCAAGAACAAATTTCTTGACAAATTTGTGAATCACAAGTGAAAGCAAGTAAAGCAAGATTACAAGTAAGCTCAGATGTTT
>CANYCX010883485.1:0-10070 GCA_948193385.1 Breynia disticha f. nivosa | reverse complement strand
TGCATATGTTTTGAGATGATTGAGATGAACTGCATGGACTTGCATTCACCTATGTTGTTATTGTGTTGGCATGAGCATATGTTGGTTCATGCATCTGTAAAAAAAGGAGCATATGGCTCGTATTGAGAAAGTGGGGGGATTTGCCCAAATGTCACATAATTCCGGGTTCGTCCCAATGATATAATGCCGAGCAAAAGCTCGATGCCGGGTTTCAGCCCCGATGAATGATGTGGGGGATTAGCCCAATGAAAAAAGGGGGATTTGCCCAATTGTGAGAAAAATGGGGGATTTGCCCAGATGTGACATAATTCCGAGCGAGAGCTCGATGATTGATGCCGGGCTTGACCCGATGATTTGAGACCCCGGGGTGTATACATTTGTGTGGATAATGCATGAACATTTGCATTATCATCTCTTAGGAATGCATTTGCATGTTTCATATGCATATGCATAGTGCATTCATTCTTACATACACTTGTTATGATGATGTCGTTTGAGAACCAAAATGTGCCAAGCTTTGTGAGGATATGTGTATGTGCGTTTATATGTGTTGTTGAGCTTTGAATGATGTGGTAACTTCCTTGATGTTGTTGGGATGAATGCCTTGAATGGGTTGTTGATTTGGTTGAGCTAGACCTTGAGAATTAGCTTAAGTTGATGGCTGGAAATGATGTAATTGTTGTATGAAAATGGTATAATGCATGTTGACTTAATTGGATGAGTAAATGGCTTAAAACTACAAATTGTTATCTGTTCTGCAGGGGCAAACGGCCTGGGAACGGCCACCAAAACCGTTCCTCATGGCCGTTGCCCTCAAGAAAACTTGCCTGGCAGGGCAAACGGCCAGGGAACGGTTTTGTGGCCGTTTCCCTTGCCCGTTTCCCCTGTCCAGCCTTCCGAAAGATCACCTAAGAGATGTGTTTGACTTGTTTATTGTTTGTATTAATTAAAATACCTAAACTATAGTGGAATTGGAGGAGATTAGGCCGAGGCTGGCCGAAGTTCCCCCACGCATCGCAGTCTTCCAACTTAAGGATCGCTTACTAAGTATTTGTAAAATACTCACCTGTTGTTTGGCTGTTTTAAATATGTGCAGAGTGACAGGTATCATGGACGGGACTACTTGATCGGCGAGGCTAGAAGTGCGATACTGAAGGTCGGGCTCCTTGTTATTTAAAAGATGATTGGCTTTGTAGATGATTATGTATATATATATATATATACTTCAGTATGAATGGGTTTTTATTAACTTGTATTCTAAATGTTTTTCTAGCTTCCGCATTTTAAAAGTTAATTTCTTATGATTTACTCTGACTTTATATTGCACCATTTATGTTTTTAAAAGAAAAAAAAATATAGTGCCAAAAATTGGATTTGATGAAAATGGAAAGGTTTAAAAATGAGTGTCACAAAGACTAGGAGGCAAATTTTCCTAGAAGATAAGTTAGTGGAGGAAACGCGTGTTAAGAGGACAGAGGGCAATCTAGTCAGCTTGTACATGGAGGCAAAATGCGAAAAGAGAGTGTCATGGGAAAATAGGTCTTCTAGTGGGAAGAATGAAAAACCCAGACCATGACAGTGAAAATGATGGGTTAGAGGAAGAGTTAGAATCAGACAACTATTCCCTTAAAGTTGTGTTTGAGGTTGTTCAGAAAAGCAAGACTAGGAGGCAAATTTCCTAGAAGATAAGTTAGTGAAGGAAACGGGCAAGCCTTTGGCTTTTGGGATCCCGTCCATACATAAAGACCCATGTCAATGGAAAACCTCTTGACAGGGTATTGGTGGACAATGGTTCAACCATTAATGTCATTCCATGGAAACTTTGCAAATCTAGGTAAAGGTGTCGAGGACATAATACATACTGACCTAATTGTGACAGCTATGATAGGTGATGTGACCAAGACCTTGGGCATGATTCTGTTGCACATTGGCGTCGACAGCAAGGTTTCACCTTCTTCTTTATCAACTCCACGGCACAGACTACTGCTCGGGAGGGATTGGATCCATGCAAATCTATACGTCCCCTCCACGCTCCACCAATGCTTAATATTTTGGAATGACGGAGAGGTGGAAACAGTTATAGTTGACACAAACCCATTTAAGAGGGAGGTAAATTTGGTAGATGCATACTTCTACCACGGGGACACCCAACCAACAACGTTCCAGGGTGAGGATAGAAATGGTAGACCCACATCCTTTATCTTTACCAAAGGAAAGATCATGGCAACACCCAAACAAGATAGGCCCATGGGCAGACCACCTTGTTCCCTAGACAGCCAGGTTTCTCAATGATCAAAGACAACAATGAGAAGAAGAAGTTGGAAGGGGTTGCACTTACTAATTTCAGCAAAATATTGTAGTAGCCCGAGGGTGGCCAACTGGAAGGAAAGCGAGGTAGCGAGAGAGGGGCAATGGCGAGCGATGGGTTCTACGGAGTGTTGGTCGGCGAGGGGGAGCGATGGCATGCCTGGGGTTTGGGTTTTGTTCGTGTCGCGGTGAAAGGGAGGAGTGGTTTTTGGCGTGGGTAGCATTTGGATTGGAAGAGAAAATGGGTCTCGATAAAGTGGACCGTGTAGAAGAAGCTGGAGTTTGTGGGAATTTGTGCGTAGTTTTTGAATTGGAAGAAGGATCAGTTACAGTGGCAGCGTTTCCCGCTTTTGAACTTGAAGGATGGGAGGATTGCGTTATGGTCGCGTCCTGTGCGTCGATATATTTCTTCAATTTAAAGTTGTCGATATCCGCGTTATGGACATAGTCTGGGACCCCTTTACCAGTAACACTTTTATAAACTCGGATGAGATCAATCCAAGTTTGATTTGATGGGTTTGCGATATACTCTCTCAGATAAAAGTGATAGTCCAATTCACCAAATTGGACTACAAGCCTCATATTAGATATGAAGAGCAACATCAAAGAAGCCTAAATATATTAGGTCTCTTGATGTTGGGGGCAATTGTTTGGGTCTAAAAATGATTCAGGCCAAAGTAATAGTCCAAGCATGGGGCCCATTAGATTTTTTGAGCCCGACCTGTTACAGGAAGAGTTGACAACATTAAAAGAAGGAAACAAAATCCAATCAAGGAGAATATTTGGAAATATTTGATTTGTTCCACAAAGGCAACAAAATCAATTTAAGGGGAATATTTAGTTGCCAAATGAGAGATAATTTTTTTGCCAAAAGAGCACATCATTACAAATAAAAGAGATTCAACGTGAATAGGGGATCACCATCTGACAGCAACATTCTACCTCTACTTTACAGTATTTTCTAGCTATTGACAGTCTTTATTTTTCGTGTTTCTCGCATTTTTATTATTATATCTCAGTTTTTACTGTTATTTATTATTGTCGTTTTGACGATTTGAATCTATTGAGACAAGGACCCTTGGAAAAATATCGTCCTTATTTTCTCATTTATCAATCGTTTTGTTAAATTCAGATTTCGCGCGCTTTACTTATTTTCAGTTTGGAATAACGTTAAAATTCCTGGCACACTCGCATTTATTTTCTAACTCTGTTTCGTGCATTCGCAGTTAGCAATGACGACTTTTGTCGCTGTTGTTGCCTTGATTCTGCAACCACAATAATGACGGATGAGTTCAGTCACAGACGAATCACGTGAGCTCTAAAATCCTGCAAAATGATATGAAGTTGAGGCCGGTTAGTCCTCCGGAGACTCTCCAACACTCAAGTTAGTATGAGTTTTGACAGAACTTTGACAGAGTAAAAGTATCTGAGATCCATCAAATGAGTAGTGGGTGCCTCCTTTTATAGATCTGCTTGAGGGGCAGTTGTGTAATTATACAACTGAACATAATTAATGAGGATTAATATCATAATTTTAACTAATAATATTATTCATAAAATTTATTAAATTTCATTGTTGGATTTAATGTACAATCCATGTTATATCAATAGCTCCCCACTCTTATTTATGAGTTTCTTCAAAATAAGAGTATAATACCCCCATCATATTTTTATTAGCATAACTTTAGTTAGTTGAATGAGATTTCTTTAATTAAGAACCCATTAAATTGTATGTCCTTTCATTTATATCATCATACAATAGTTGTAAGGATTATTTTCATTAATGAAACTAAAATGAGCACTTAATAGTGAGATTAATTTTTATATTTTTATGGCTTTTAAATAGATAAAAACTCATAATTTAAATATAATTTACTAACAATCTAATATAAGCCTAAAGGTGGCTAGCAGGTCAAGAAAGTATGAAATTGAAATCGGTCCACTAAAACTAACAGAAAAACTAAATTCCTCAATAAAAGATAAAATGCAATGGTCGACATTTTTTATATGGGAAAGGTATAATTCAATGAGCATAGCATATAATATATTTAATTTGAATGCTTTAGTAGGAAATGAAAATAGTAGACTTTTGTTTAAATAAATAATTAACTATTTTAACTAAAGAGAAACGATCAAACAATTGCCTAAATTAATTAAGCGGAATTAATTTTATGATTTAGTTAACATAAGTATTTGATTTGTTTTCCATAATAGCAGAATACTTGATTTATATCAAATATTTTATGAATATTCTATAATATTTTATATATATTTACTTGATTCATTTCCTACTTTGTATTAAATATTTGATAAATGTTCTTTATAATTTATTGTTATATTCCTTATTTGAATTTTATGGAGTAGTATAAATAGCACATAGTTGTAGTGTTCTTGCTTTTGTTCTCACTTTGATTGTTTCATAATTTTGAGATTAATATTTTTGAGAATCAATCAATTTGTGGAGCTCTCATTTTGATTGATTCGGAATTTTAAGAATACTATCTTCGAGATTCAATCAATTTGTCGAGCCCAGAATTTGACTAATATTTTTGAGATTAATATCTTCCGGTCGCTGGAAAGCAGCTAGAGGATGGCAGAACTCTTGCAGATTACAGCATCCAGAAGTAGTCCACCCTCCATTTGGTTCTTCGTCTATGCAGATTTTTGTCAAGACTACCATTTTCAATAATAATTGAAGCATAAAGACTAGCCTATTATTTGGTACTTATCTTCAGTATCGCCAGCAGTGCAAAGGAAATGCATGGATTGGACTGATGATCAATCTCATTAAGGGGCAAAAATAAATTATTCGGCTTCCAAGTCCATGCCGCAGTGAATCAAAATTGAGAGCACAAAACCACGCCCATAATATGTGCTATTCCAACACATATGTTCACCGGGACATAATACAAAGGTAGCCCTGTCTCTTAACAAAATGCATAGCTTGAGTTTGTAGATGCGGGTGGAACTTGCAACCACCATAAAGCAGCTCCAATAACAAGCAACTATCACAGAACACATTCAAGCATTAACACAATCTAATCTCATCCAAGTATGAAAGTGAACATCCAGTCTAAACAGGGTTACCATTAACCACACCAAACAAAAGCCCTTTGACAGCTTCGACTTCCCAACTTAAAAACATTGTGCAGCACTCACTGTTACTCTCTTGATAATCACGTTCCATAAAAAGAAAGTGCTGAACAAATAAAAGAGGAATATGGTTTACAACTCAATGTCTTTATTTACTGAACCAATAACTACATATTGGTATTCCTTAACTTTGGTATCCAATAAAGTCATCCCGGCTCTTACTGGACAACATTTACGACCATTAATATGATCTTAACAAACTTTTAATAGTTCAAAGAAAATTAGTGTATTTGTGCTACTTTAAATGCATATTTAATTTTTAAAATTAATTAATTAATAATTTATTTGATTGGTCAAATATTATTTATGTTTTCTTAAGAATGAATATCCACTAGCATAAACCCTATATCCAACCAACTCTTTTGTTTACCTTCTGCTTTGGAACAACCATGAGCTCTATAGATCCTCCAAAAGAAATATCCAAAAACCTGAAACTATGGCTATTTTCGATACCTGAATCATATTAAGGTAAAATAGCGGTGGAGATGTACAACTCAATATATTAATTAGGGGTGATAATGGTACCATTCAGATTGGAATTTTAAAATTTTCATCTCGTTCCAAATATTTAGGGTTTTTAAAATTCAAGATCTACCCTTGTCCCATAATTATAAATCTCTAGATCCATCCCGTCCCAAAGTTTCGGTACTAACGGATCGGGATTTTGGGGATTCTAGATGTAACACTCATCATTCTGTTAGATAAAAGCGAGCTCTAGAAAGGGGGGGTTTGAATAGATCTAGGCTAAAACACAGAATTTTCGCGGAAAGAAAAATACACAAAAGAAGAACACTCGATATAGAGTGGTTCGGTCTGAATACCTACTCCACAACCTCAGTTTCTCACTTAGGAATTTGAAAATCACCTTGCTATTCCCTCACTTTGAAGCTTAGTGAGAACTTCTTACAAGCTTGATTTACAGCTCAAGTTACCTTACAATCTCAACTTGAATTCCGGCTCAAGTCACACCTTAATTGAACAATCTATACTAGATACTCAAGAGATTTTATGCTAGTTGTGCAAATAGTACAAGATAAACATGGAATGCTTTTTCTAACTTTGCACAAGTGAGATATATCAAAGAGAGCTTTTTCTTTGTTGAGACTTTTTGAAGCTTTGATAGATGTATCTGTGTTTTTCTCTTTCTTTGAAATTCAGCATATATACCCGCTCTCTATTCGTGTCCAAGATATCTCATTTACGAATGTGATAAATGGTTGCAGATGTTCTTTTGGTCAACTAAACCAAGCTTTACTCGACTAAAAAATGTATGACTAGTCGACTGAAATAATTCTGCTCGAGTAAAATAATTCCTGAAGCTTTTGCCTTGAATTCACCTTTCAGTTACTCGACTAATCCACATTTTAGTCGACTAAAATTTGTTCCTGGTCGACTGATGTTTTTCTGCTCGAGTAAAATGATTCCAGAAGCATTCACCTTGAATTCACTTTCAACTTAGTCGACTGTACAATAAATTCGTCGACTAAATTATTTTTGGAACTGAGCAACGTTCAAATTTGAACTCCGTAATCATTAAGTTGCCCCATGCCTAACTTCATAAATGCATCTTGGAAATTGTTCCCACATTAGTCGACTAAACCATTATTGGTCAACTAAGATCTGCTTACCTGGAAACTATCCATTACATAAAAGTTCGACTATTCATTTTGCACTCCAGATCAACTTGAACCACTCTTAGTCGACCAAAACATGTATTGGTCGACTAACTTTAGTCCTGAACCCATTTTAGACCAAAACCTTGATTTCATGCCATTTCAAGTCAATCGAATTAGCCTCTCAAGCCTGTAGGCAATGTTTATCAAGTTTATCATTTTAAACCATTATCAAAACATAGAGAGGGCGTAATGTTCACCGCCATTGGTGCAACAATCTCCCCCTTTTTTATAATGACAAAATAATATATCAAATTGATAAAGATTGCAAAACATATCACACAAGTAAAATAAGGATCAAGGTCACCCTTGTCCAGTTTGTTATCACATGATAAACCAATTTAACCAAGCACACTCCCCCTCAATCAATGCACATATGTCTCTCCCCTTTTTGTCATTCATCAAAAATTATAAAGCAAATCAAGAATAAATATAACAAAACACATAAGCATTACGAACCAAATGTATCAAAGCACTCAACGCATAGTTCAAATGAATGAAAGGAAGTCACACATAATTCAAATGCATAATGTCTAGATAGATGCAGAATGTGACGAAAATGTTGATCTTAGAAGCGAAACACCCCAAGCTATGGTCGAGCCACATTATCGTCACTCTAGCAAGTCAACTTCTCCCAAATTTTCCCCACAGTGGAAGAGACTTTTTCCATAAGTCGCTCCAAGGTACCAACCCGAGTGTTAAGAGAATCTAACGGACGACGAATATCCTCACCATCAATCGACTGAGCATTGCTGCACCGAGCAAAATTAGAACGGTTTTGAGGCTGTGCTTGAGTAGGATGTGGATCCCTGAAGACCAATGAGAGGCTCATGCTAGCGAAATGTGGACCAAACAACCACCCTTCTTCAACTGTCTTGACAAGCTTCATGGTTTTAAAATTCATGGAAGAGACTTTCCAGTTGTGAGGGAAAGAGACATGAGGTGCTCCAGTCAAGTCAACACTATGCTCCCGCAGAATGCGAGTGATACAGCACCAAAAGGAAGACCATGCCGTTTACTGGTTTTGGCTTGAAGATCCCAATAAGCTGTCGGGACTTACGAGCCATTGTACGGAGTAAAATGTGAGGAAAGTTGATCTCTCGGCCATGCTCAAGGTGCCACAGGGATTTCAAGGTCCAAGGAGCTGATGTAGTTTGTGGTGGCCTATTTTGGAGAGAGAGTCCGATTCACCGCATAGTGTAGAAGGCGGTAATGAGCAGGCAAATTTGGTGCTTCAAAGCATATGTTGGCAAACATGTCAACATAAGCCAGATTTTTTAGCATTTCATATGCCTCATTCATATTAAATGATCTATCCTCATCATCACTAGAATCACCATCAATATTTGTTGGACCAATGGTGATAAACATTAAGATCCTCATTGTGTTTTGATAATGTATGAAATAATGAAATTGATAAAGATTAATCTTAGGATTGGCAAAGTGTTTAAAATCAAAGGAATGTTCATAAAGAGTGTTGGAGAAGTCAAATTGGAGCTTTGAGCTTAATTGAACAAAAGCTAAAAATCAATATTTTACTTTAGTAAAATTAATTCTACTCGAGTAAAAGTTGTATGTAAGGAAAATCAGTCGACTGGTTAAAGTGTCAGTTGACTAATACAGCTGTGTAGGTCAAAATAAGAAATGCAACGGCTATAAGGGGACCACAGGCCAAACCAGTCGACTAGTTTGAAAACCAGTCGACTAGTACTGACCCCAATAGCAAATAATGGACATAAAATCTTCAAAGTATTGTCAAGAATCAAGGACCACTTTTGGAAGAATTTAAAATTCAAATTGAGGTGCAGGTAAGTCGACTAGTAACTTTATCAGTCGACTAAAAGTGATGTGCAAGGCAAACTAGTTGAGTAGCAATGTGTCAGTCGACTAGAAATCGAGGTCCATAGAGTCTGGAAGACACCACTAGTTGACTAGTAGAAAAATCAGTCGACTAGAGCAGTCTGTTTACTCGAGTAAAAATTAAACAAGTCGACTAGAGCAGTCTGCCTACTCGTGTAACATCCTGGAAAAATTTCCAGGATAAAATAAAGATAAATTAATGAGTAATAGTAATATTCTGAATATTTTTCATCAATTAAATGACGATAAATTAACATTAAAATGTTAATAATTATGGTTTACGAAAGGTTGATATATATATAAAATGATTTAAAATTAAAATTAAAAATCAGAAAAAAATTTGAAAAAAAATTCGGATGACGTGGAGTACGCGCAGTGGGCAGTGAAGTACGCGGTGTCGCTTCGACCACGCGTAGTCTGTGACCACCACGCGTACTATTTTGACATATTGAAAAAAAAATAGAAATGACACCATTTCGGGAATTAAGGAAAGTGGGGCCCAAAATACATGTTAAATACACCATTACAGCAGAGAAAATGTGTAGGAAAAACTGGGATTAAGGTTTTAAGCAAGGGAGGAAATTCTGGAGAATTTTGGTGGATTTTCTTGGGAGAATTTTGCATCCAAAGTGAAGGTAATGTTAAGGTTTACTTAAGGTTGATTTTGGGTTTATGGTTGAGTTTTGATGAAGTTTAATGGTTGAAAAAATTCTGGAAAATATGAGATTATATTGCTGGAAAATTGGAATTTATGTGAAAGTATTTTAAGATGAATTTATGCATGTTAAGGTTGGTAGAAAATGGTATAATCTAAGGTTTACAAATGGTTGATTGTTAAAAATGTAAACCTTATTAATGGCATGTATTGGATGGATTTTTATACTGAAATCAAGTGTTTATGAGTGGTTAAAAATATATAATACAGAAGGGAATTGGTATAATTTTTAATAGAAGGAATTTAGTATGTAAAGTTTGAGAAAAGGTTGATAATTGGTTGATTTGGAGTTAACCATACTTGTATAAAATTTTGAATAAATGTTAATAATTTCTGGTATGTTAAAAATGACATACAGGAGA
>CANYCX010883033.1:0-10905 GCA_948193385.1 Breynia disticha f. nivosa | reverse complement strand
CAATTAAGACTAACTTAATTAACATAAGTAGTTCTTATTATTTAAAATCTTGTCAAACCATTTAGACGAATTATTGATTTTTGACAAGTCTCAATCCCGATTGCATAATTATGCGATTACGTCTAAGTTTCACAAACTTATTATCGCAACTAAATCACGTCCCGATTTTGCCCACGTTGGTCACTAAAATCATACAATGGTTCGTAAAACGTAATATATTGGATCACATCCAATTTCGTAATATTACATTTTCTCGCTCATTTCCGGAATTTTCCAAACCAAAATCTCGTAAAATATTTTTCGCGGAGAAATACATTTTATCACTTCCAACAACTTTGTCAAATCATACATTTAATTAAGAAATAAAATTTCTTTCCAAGATTAATTTTTCGAATTTCATCGTTGACTTTGTTAAAACACATTTTAACTTCAACAATGTCATCATTAATCCAAAAAAAAATATTTCTGAATTTTAAGATTTATCGAGAAAGAATCTGAAATTTAATTTCTGTACGTACACGAACTCTTTTCGAGGACAATTAATGATCGACATCATCTATAACATATATAGAATTACTTTCACTATGTAAACAAATTACATAATAAATTTCTAATTCATATTACACCCACAATATAATGCATTAGAATTTATTGACAAATTATTATATTTACAAAAATTAAAATACACAATTTTAATTAATTATTCTATAACACATATAGAATTCCATCAAAAATATAAACAAATTATACAATAAAGTTCTAATATCTCTTACAAACATATTGTAATTTTATTAGAATTTTATTTGACACAAAGGTACATTTAAAATAATTAAAATAAAAAATTTTAATCAATTTTAAATGAAATTGATATTTCTAGAATTCAAAAATTTACAAAAAATATACTAAAAATTCCAGAATATTGCAAATATTAGATTTATGAAAAATTTGGAAAAATTTGATTTCTGGAAACCTCCCCACGCGCCTCATGCCACCACACGTGGAGTATTGTTCTAGACACGCGTGTAGACGTGGCCCAGTCGTGGAAACCCATGCGCTTGACACGTGGCACACTGTGGTTGGTTACCGCATGGGTTAAGCGAGACGGGTAGCAGCGCTGGTCGGGTTGTGGGTTTCGGCTCGGGTCGGGTCGCGGCTGCTGGATAGGGTTATAAGGACTTGTCGTTCTGTGTTGAAAAATTACATGGCGTTTCGTTATGTGCTGAACGCTCAACTGCTCCTCTCCAAGCGACACGTCGTTTTGGAACGAACGACAAGTGCTTGTGTCGTCTCTCCAACCAAAAGAACTTCATCGCGACGCCCAATCGCCAATGGTGGCGCGTGCACACCACGCGCCACCTTTTGACACTGTTCTGACGAAACCAAAAAAATTTTCTGATAGTTTTTGGTCTTCTGAGTTCAATGGTGTGGTCAAATTTGTCAAATTCCAAACTTTTATTTTTGGAATCGTCCCGGCCTAAGGTTTTCGATCTAAATTCGACGACTTTTATACAAAATAAATTTATCAAGTCAACATCATTAGTACCCAAAACATTCAAAATATTAATTCTAAAACAAACTAAGTCTTTCTGCTCTGATATCAATGAAAGAAATCGCTATATATAACATATATATATATATATATATATATTAATCAATTCACTAATAATCAATTAAAGCGGAAATAAAACGAAGATAAAACGCAAACCTGAAATTCCGTTTGATGCAGCGGAATATGAACGATATCTCGTTGAGGGTACGCTCGTATCCACAGGCGCAGACGTGTCGTGACACGGACAATGTTTCGCACTCGATCTACACCGAAATCTGATCACCGAGAGAGAATCATCAAGTTTGTTATTTTGTGAAGAAGAGAAGTGTCTCTTCTCTCTTCTTCTTTCTTGATGGAAGAATGAAATGGTAAATGTAGAGGGAAAATGTGCTTATTTATAGAAGTGGAGGTACCTATTGGTGAATAAGTATCTTTCCATGCAAAATTACACTTTAGTTCATAAACTAAAAATGTTTCTAGTTTAATCATTCTATCAAATAAATCATAATTAATTCCTTAATTATATTTATTCGACAACCGAAACGTCATGGATAGAATAAATTAATCTTTCAAATTCAAATCTAAATTACGAGAATTGGGTACATATAAATCCAGAAAAAAAAAATCCGAGAAATTGTAAAATATTTTCAAAGAAATTGTGAAATTAACTCCAGCATTTCTCATTATTTTTTTTCTACCCCCACCTCAAAATGTATTCTTTAATTTTATACTCCTGGAAATCCTTACTTAAGAACTCTTGTGTTCCTGAGGGGATTGGACATGATCATGATCGTTTTCTTCATTATCCGTCGCCTTAACTGTGCCATCAATCTCTGCCTCCTTAACTGTGCTTTCTTCTTCTTCTTCTCCATTATTATTAGTACTACCAATGGTGGTTGTTGTGGTGGCGGCGGCGGTGGTGGTGGTGAAGGTGTTCGAAGCATCAGTGAAACTTGCCTTCGTTGCACTACTCTGTTCATCATCAGTATTTTCGACAACCTTAGGCAAAAGCAAACCATCGGAAGTCTGTGTTATGGCGTCGGAATGAAATGAAGCAGTGGAGTCTGGTTTGTATTTGTACCATGAAGCCCAATAAAGATAGTTCAGAAAGTTGAGAGCGCTGAGAATGGCTAAGAACCAGTAAAACAAATTCAAGTTGTTATCGTCCAAGAACAATCCATGTAACCACCCAAGTTTGCTTTGAGTAACTCTTCTTGTAATGGCATTTATGATATCCACGAAAACAGTACTCAAGAAGTAGCCAAATGATAAGGAAAGCCATGTGAATGAAGTTGAGAGTGATTTCATGACAGCAGGAGCTTCCTTGTAGAAAAAATCCAGTAATCCTACAAGCGTAAACATGTCTGCAATTCCAAATATTCCATACTGGAAAGAAAGCCAAAATAAGCTTATGGGATGAAAGAAATCTTTTCTTGATTGATCTCTTCTTTTCACCTCAACAATTCCTGCAACTGCCATGGAAATAGAAGACAACACTAAACCAACTCCAACGCGTTGAAGCTGCGTGATTCCGGACGGATGTCCGGTGATTTTTCGAGCAAAAGGAACAAAAGAGAACTCATAAATGGGGATCAGTATCACCATAAACAATAATGGAATGACTGGAATTGATGGAGCAGGAACTTGGAACTTGCCAATGTAGCCGTTCATTAAGCTTCCTTGTTGTACTGAGAATGTTTGGAGTTGTGCCATACATGTGTTCATTATTATTGTACTTGCCAATATCGGTAACATTCTTGTTAGTATCTTCACTTCTTCAACTTGAGTCACTGTACAAACTTTCCATGGCCCTGTCTCTGAATTTTTCTGAATAATGGCAGCTTTGTCCAAGAACCTATACATTCATCAAATCATCCCCCAATTTCGAATCACTAATCCAATCTTTACAGCACAGTAACATGAATGATCAAATTAAATACTTACCTGAATTGGCGAGTGTGTGCAATTTTCTCCACGGAAGAGGTTACTTCTTTGTCACTGATCTCGTACAATTCGTCAGAATTTTCCGGAAGTGGCAAGCGACTGTTCTTAATTGCCAGATACACGACCTGATCAAACCAGAACAAACAACTGATTATATTGGAACAACTTAAGGAATGATCTAACAGGAGCATCGTATATATATAATCTTGCTATATACCTGTACGATTCTAAGCAATGGACTCTCTTCAGGTTGTTGAAGGCGATAGAGAGGCTTACCAATTATAAGAACAACAAAACCAAGAAAAGTGAACACAGTTGTTATCAGAAAACCCCTCCACCAACCTTTGTTCATGCTAATCCAAACTATGAAAGTGACTCCAATACATGCTCCACTCACTATACTAAGTGTTAGAAAATTGAAGTAACTAGCAAGTGCTTTCGCTTGTTTCGGATCTTTCTGATCGAACTGATCTGCTCCAAGTGAAGGAAGAGCTCCCCTCACACCACCTGATCCCAATGCCAGCATACACAGCGATGTGTACAGCATGAACTTTATATTACCCTTCACGCAACTATGCTTTCCACAAGCATCTGGGTGCAGATCATTTGAGTGTGCTTGAATCGTCACCAAAACCAGAGACTACAAGTGTAGAATCACAGATTAGTTAGTAGAGATTCAATGCGGATTAATAATTTGAATATTGCAGTAGAATGTTACCAGAATTTCAAGTGCTCCAAAAATGAGAACAGTGTGGAATCTGTTCAAGAAGGTGTCAGAAATGAAACCACCAACAATGGATAACAAGAAGGTGGCTCCCATGAAATTAGTGAGAGTGTTAGATGCGGTAGGGATGTCGAAGTGCATCACCCAGAAGAAGTAGAGAACCAGGCTCACCATATTTGCTATAAACCCTAAGTTCTCCAGGGAAGCCATAACTGTCAACAATCAATATTTACAGTCATCTATTACAAACTTAGATATATAAAATCTATAAGTCAAGTAATTAATGAGTTCAATTTATACTGTAGATGAAAAAGCAAGCTTTAAACCCTCCTTTCTTCTCATTGTTCCATGGACGAAGGCACTTATAATCTGCCTTGGAATTGCTAACCTCCACATCACACTGCATGAAAACTCATTCACATCCATGAGAGAAACAAGTAACAGCAATAAGTATACGTACACGAAATGATTTATTACCATGGTGATTGATAAGAAGAGCTTCAAACATAAAAATGATAATGCACGTAAGAATGAAGTTGACAACATAAATAGCATCAGGAGATTCTTAGTATGTAACGTTAATCCCATAAGATAATCCGCCACCACAGCAGTTATGATATGATTTGGTTTGTTCTTCTCTCACTCTTGTAGATTGGACCTAGAAATTGACTAATAACATTTTAAATTAGTTCTAAGTTTGGATTTCCATCGAAGTAACTATGTGTAGAAGTGTTGTTTCTGCACAGAATCTTGTATATCCATGAAAGCAATATACATATATATATGTATATATATATATATATGTATAATGAAATGAAGTGAGTCCAAAAGCATATGCTTAGTGGTGCTTATGCATTGTTGCCACAGTTCTTCTTTAGGTATCGTATTGAGAGATGATGCAGGCTTTCTGAGAAACGAATAAAAACGCATTTCATATAAAACTGCAGTGGAAACCTTCATCTTGTTGCCACAGTTGGATTATTTGTAGCATCTTGTGTACTTTATGCAATAGTCAAGGAAAAACTTGATTCATCTTTTAAAACTTTAGACTATCTACTAAAATTTCATCATAAATTTCAAGTTTAACAATATTATTATGATTTTCATAAGTGTTCTTATCTTTTAACGATCATAAAGTTTAGTCATTTATGCGTACACTTATTTTAATTGCTTTTATATGTATTATGAAAGAAATGGAATCAGCTCTTGCAACCCCTAGTGATACATGACTATAAATTATTTGAAGATCGAAAGAAAGCTCACTAATGTACAATCTTAAGTTAGTCTTCAGAATAAATAATATAATTGTTTAGTTCAATTTTACTTATAAGTTAGTCTCTAAAATAAATAATATAATTGATTAGTTGAATATTTACTCAAATAAGCAACACAAACGTAATATCAGCCCCCTCAACTCAGTCCAAATTAAAATCCGACAGACAGCAGATGTAAGCATCAGCGATGGTTTCATGGAAACTCCACCACTCCACACCAAAATCTAAATATCATTTACACATTACATAATAAATTATCATAGAAATTTGTGCGCAAAGTCTTCTTTTAGGAAACTCAAAACTGTGGAAAAAGACATCTCCAAAACTAAACACAGTCTGCTACTTCTTCTTACCTGCACCAACCTTTGATTTTTTAGCATTCCCTACTTTTGCAGTTTCATTAGCTGTCTCCTGCGTCAAGGGTGTAAGAAAACAGTTAAAAGAGTTGATGTAATCATCCATAAAGTAGAGCAATTTGTAAAGACCAAAACAGTTTTCAACCATTAGTGAGGGCTTGTAAACCACTTACCGAAACAAAGAACACTCTAAGCCTACCAAAATAATATGCATATGTTGTATGCATTAACAAACTAAAACAAACGGGGCTTCAGGTCACCAATACAACTCCGCAAAAAGAGTACTAGTAATTGACAGCGCTAACTTCCGACACTTAAATGACGAAAACATGGGCCTCCCACTGAAAGATAATTCAAAAATACAACTAATGTCAAGTGGTTCTGAAGATCACCAGAAATTTCAGCTTCATGGCCCAGAGCAAACACTTTTAGATAACTGGGAGTACTTGAAACCCAATGCCAGAGTTGGCTGGCTTCTGCCAACAACCATAGGCACAGAGGGGTAAGAGACTTGCAGAGAGAACATTTTAGGCTTCAAGAGCGTTTTTGGAGACTGAAGCATGCATTTATTTCCCTGTCATTCAGTGTACGAAGAAATTGTGGTACAAATCAGGTCTAGATTTTCCCAACAAAGCAGGTTGAACATAAGAGGAATGTGATTGGTACATTAACATAATAGGTGTCCTAACGTCTCCAAAAGTTAGTACTAAAGAAGCTACCAATGATGAGAGACATAAACAGCGTCACATATTTTAAACAAGACATAGAATTAGTTGTGGTAACCGAAACTCCAACTTCACCACCATTTAGAGTAACTTTTAAGTTTTGCCATCAATGAGTGTGAACAAATTTCCCATCTTATTGGCAGTCTATATGACTCTACTCCATTATGAGTGGATTAGCAGCGCAAAGAAGAATGAATTTGGAGTAGGAGTACGGAAAAGAACTTACAAAACAAACAGATCATCCAACTGGTTTTAATGAATCAATTAATCACATATGTAGTATGGCCCCCAATTGGAAACAAAATCATGTCCGACCCATCACATTGCATAAACATTAATCAAAGATGACCATGACAATAATAATAAATTCAAAGATCTGAAAATTATCACTAATTACAATTCCAAATTTCATGGATATGTTACCAGAATAAAAATGTGAAGGGCCAATTGCATGGTCAATATCAAATATGAATCGTGGAAGACAGGCCAATGTAAAACAGTGTAAATATCTAAAGTTCTCATACCTTCCGTTTAATGGGTACAGATGTGTTGGCAACTGGTCTAAAAAATGATTCCAATCTGTAAAAGAATAGAAGAAGGAAAAATAATACAAAATGAGAAATCGATTTGAAATTTGACAATGGTTTAGCAGTAGTATTTGTGCCTAATCAGCTCTGGAGAAATTAAACTAAACACTACAATTCCATTTCAACGTGGCTTTATTAGATAATGAAAATGCTTAACACAAATGTGTTCCCAACAGCAATTCGAGGACCTGTGAACCTCCCTACAATCTCAATAGAGACCTCAAATGAAAGAAAATAACTCGATGCCCTAATTCTCCTTCCCATAGCTATTTATATGACTCACACATGTAGCATGCACCTAATGTGATGCTGACACCAACACCACTTTTACACACAATAAAAAGACTCAAATATAAATCAGAATAATATCGTAAACAATCTTGGAAATGCAGCCACGTCATAGTTCCAGGACCACTTCTTTCTTATCATAGTGCTAGTGGACTTCAACCATATATATACCCGCAAAAACAAATCAAACAGATTATTGAAGGACTTCAGTTATTTCAAACACTGAGAAGGCATCTTTCCATTTTAAGGGTTGAGTTTTTATACAATAGAACGATCAACAAGTGCTCCATAGACTCTTGCCAAAAACAAGACGATGGACACACATGCTTCATCATAGATCGTTGAGCCAAGAAAAACAAGACCAAGGAGAGACATTTAAGAAAGCTTCAAAAGTCATATCTATTTAAAAAGAATGCGGATGAATTGGAAGTACTTGAAATCATGGGAATAGATTAATAACTGAACTCAGAAAAATTCAGTAAAAAATCTACAATTGCATTACTTACCGCCCCTGAGAAGACTTATTCTTGGCCGCTTTAATTTTTTCAATTGCCTGTTATGTTTACAGAATCATGCAAACAATAAAGTAACAATCATAAGATCACTGAAAGTGGGTGCATAAATGAACTTCCAACAAGAGCTAAGGACAAACCTTTGTCACCCTATCGTTGTTAAACCCATTTTCTTTCACCAGAAAAGTAATCAATCCCTGAAAATGATGAAAATGTGATCAAATAAAAAGTATGTCACCTAGGCTGGTGAGTCTTCCACAACCTGAAGCCAAAACGTTAAATAAAGGAAATAGAGAAATATTCACTTCTTCATCAGGTGCTGTCCACTTAATATCAAGTTGTTCCTCATCAGTAAGAACAGTTGGTTCTTTAAATAGACGTCGAGCTTCCTGATATGGCCAATCTTCTGGTATTTGATACCTGTAAAAAACACGATTTTAGGACACTATAGACCCTGGAAGAATAAGCCATGACCATTTTGATATACATGAACGAATAAAATTACCTCTCTTTGTTTATGTTTTCCACTATAGATTCAATGCTACCATGTTGGCGAATGAGCTTCAAGGCAGTAAGTCCACCAATTCCTGTAGAATGGATCAAGTAGTAGTAGTTAATAGATCATCATTCTTTCTTTGAAAAGAAGCTAATGGTGGATTCTACAAATGAAAAGTCCCAGTACCTCGAATGCTGTCACAATAATCACACCCAGAAAGGATGCACAAGTCAATGAATTGATCCATGTTAAGATTCAACTCCTCCAAAATCTACATAAAAATATCAATCAGTTAGAACTATAGACTACGCATAGAGCAAGTGAATCGTTATTTTAAGTACCTTTGAAACTTCAAATTCCATTACAGGTACTTTTCTTGAACTAGGATCCATCAAATGCCGAAGAAATCTAGGAGCTCCAAAAGTTAGTGAATCCATGTCTTCAGAAGCAACAGCATAAACCTGAAATGCACAGCCTTTGTGAAAATGGAACAGACGTTTCCAAACTTTTGGTACACCTACAAAGATTCATATTTCAACACTCCAATGTAAAAGCTGGAGAGGGACCATATAGAAAAATGTCCCGTGATAATAAGCAATAGAAATACAAACTCAGTCTATAAAAATAAATATAATCTACATATTGATAAAATTATAAGATTCAATCAGAAAAGTAATGCTTGCCTTTTCCAATTTGCAAAGTGCAGCACACTGAGCTTCAGCTTCTGATGGAGCCTGCAGACAAAAACAAATGCACCACAAACACTTCAATGTCAAATTGTAAATGGTCTAGCTACATATAGTATGCTAGGTTACACTAAAATGAGCATATTCATTCAGAGTTGGTTATCAGAAATTCAATAAATAGAAAGTAGAACATTTTTACAGAAAAGATTGATGATGGCTATATTTGAGAAGAAACTAAGATCAAACCATCTTCTATTTTTCAAGTTTTAATGAGAAAATCTGCGGTAACGTTCCTTTTACTAAAGCGCTGCAATGCTCCAAGGCAAAAGCTATACATCCATTAATTCTTTGCTAAAAGATCAGACAAGGGATTAACTCTTGATTGAGCACGTTGGTTAACTATGGAAGATTTCTGGTGTGCATAACATGATTTACTTACATTTTATATTGAAAAGTCACATTAAAAAATACAATGCTTAATTGATCCATATATAATAATGTAATATCACCTCAATTATAGGCACTCCCATGAGTCTTAGCAATCTTTTACAGTCCTCATTATGTTGTTTTGTCACCTATGAATACCAAAAATGAACACAAAGATTAGTAAAATTTGTCTTTCAAGCTGAAAATTATAAAACAAAAGTATGGCGTACAAGCAGACCTTCACTGTCCTTTTACTGAATTTCTCAATGTCTTCTTTATTACCAGACTGAAATAATAAAACCACATTTGCTCAAACATAAATTACTCAAAAGCTCAAAATTAAGAAATGACAATGATTGAACATAAACAGAAAAACACCTCCACTGCCTGTGCCAATTCATCTGTAGCATCAGCTCGTCTAGAGTAACTGTAATGCAATTTTCATATGACAACAATTACAACAATAACAAAGATCATGACAACTTTAAAAGATGTGAATCAGAAATGAATTCCATTTAGAAAGCAAAAGTACCGCTTGGCAAGCTCTTGCTTTTTCAACTCAGGGGGTTCGCCATCGAAGACATAGCTGTGAACAAATAAAACCACACACTTCTTGAAAATTTTCAACTCCATGCAAAAACAGAAAGGCATTGAATTATCTCGAAACAAAGCGAACAAAAGACAAGAACTAAACAAAAATTCAGGTAAAAAACATTACACAGGTTTCATTCCAGCCTCAAGAAGCCTAATGGTCCGTGAAAACATGCCTTGCAAGTGACTGTAAAATCAAATCAGCAAGACATCCAAAGTCAACAAGAGCATTAATAATCAAAAACAAAGCGCTATGAAAACAACAAGAAGTAAAGAAAATATCAACCTAGTGATTTCACCAGCCTCATTAGTGAGCATTTCAGTACCACTTCTTCCCACAACAATCTGAAAGCACAATTATTTACTCAAAATATTACAAAACCTCAATATGCATATTCTAATCGAAAATATATGCAAATCGCAACAAAAGACAAGTTTTCTCATATCAATTTAATCTAAAATGCTCTTAAAGTAAGTTAAACTGAACACCAATCATTGTAATTGAAGAATGTAATTTAATAAAAAGAGAGGGAGGGACATACGAGGAATTGATAAATGCTCATACTAGCATCAATTGCAATTTTCCGGCCGAAGTAGCTTTCAAATTTCTGCTCTTTCATTGCTTTTGGGCAATTATCGGCCAAAAGCTTCGTTAAACCCTATATTTTTTATCGTTTCAACAAAAAAAAAAGAGTTAA
Source organism: Breynia disticha f. nivosa (assembly GCA_948193385.1). Lineage (NCBI taxonomy): Eukaryota > Viridiplantae > Streptophyta > Magnoliopsida > Malpighiales > Phyllanthaceae > Breynia > Breynia disticha. The sequence continues at coordinate 49 of CANYCX010883033.1, read as the reverse complement.
TTAATTGAAAGTTGGTGTGAGAAAGAGAGAGAGGGAGGGATGGAAGAAG
>CANYCX010882556.1:0-10059 GCA_948193385.1 Breynia disticha f. nivosa | reverse complement strand
TGTGACCCCCAAATTTGACTACCATTTCATAAATAATTATTTTCTTTTTCCAAAAGAAATGGTACCCAAACTTGGAAATCATTTTGATTTTTAGAAAAATATAAATTTGAAACTAATTTATAAAAAAACATTCATCACATTACTTCAAATTTAAATAGTACAAAGTTTAACATAATATGTTTTATGAAAATTGAAGTAATTAAGTTTATATGCACTATTATTTTCCAACACAATATTTTACATGAAAATACAAATCACCCTAGTGCACAGCCCACCTGGTTCTTCAATCTTCTCGTCGAGTTGTAAAATAAATCCTTGCACGTTTATGTCCAAAAATTCGTCCCTTCTAAATTCCTACCAATGTCGAATATGGTAGACATAAAACGCAATGTGAGTTTTTGAAAACTCAATAAGCAACACTTACCAAATGGACAACTACTTTTAATTTATTTATTTTCTACACTCGTAAAACCGTTATCTACTTATTCATTTTAGGTGTTCAAAATTCCCTCATTCAACTCTCACAATACTTTTATATCTAAGCTCATGGTCTTTCATCTCTTAAGCGATGCCAAGCCAAGGTAGGTGAACAAGAATAAAACTTGTGATCGTAGAAAGAAGGAATACATAATGCAAGTATTTTTCGAGAAATGTATGTAATGTCCCACCTTTGGTGAAGAAAATATGTAGGAAGTCAAAGAATGTACTTCCTTATATAGATACAATTCTGGCACACCTTCAAGAGAAAGAACAAGCGATAGCAACCTCAAGATTTACTCTCAATAATCTAATCATCAACATACTTTACCATAATCTCCCAATATCATTAATTTCGTGTCACTTTCTAAGACTTCTTTTCTTTGTATTTTCTCTCACATTATGTTACACATTTCATACATCATAACACTTTTCAGCCAGACCAACAACACTCATACAATCAAATTGCAACCATGTCATCTCATTAATAAGCATACAGATTAACCTTCCAATTTCACAATACACCTCAAAGCAACTATTTCACAGCATCTCAAATCAACATGCCCACTTATTCATTACCTTATTTGGGTATATATCCAATAATTCATTTTATTCATTTCATTCATGGCTATCAATCTCATATAGCACTTCACACAATTTATAATATATATATACCTTTGAACACCGCAGGCAATCTCCATCGTAGGTTTTCACGTAATTAATACATTTTAGGCACCTTTTCAATTTTCTGTACAGTATGTCGAACACAATTGCATAATCTTATATGGATCACACAAGATAAAGAAATCAACCTAGTCCCTTATTGATACAAGTCCACCATCCTTTCAGGTACAATTATATTCCCCTTGTTAATCTCAATCATTTATTAAGCATTTACAAAGGTAAAACGTGATCCACACACATCACCACATGTGCCACATTTACCTTTTTTAATTTATACCATATCATTTGCAAACATTCTCCCAGGTCCTCACATCTCTCTCAGGCAATTTATTTGCTGCGGACAATTTCGTACATACAACAATGTCAGTCACAGTGCCTACTTACCATACAATTTCCTCCCACATGCATTCTTTAACATGGTTTAGACCATCCTTTTCTTCGCATAACATACCGAACACACATCACACAAGGAATTTTATCGTATAGAAACATACTCACACATCCATTGATTAAATTTTCGGTTACTCAACCTTCATCACATACACTTATAATATGTTCTCATTACATCATAAGAAATTTCAAAACTTACTTCATCAATTCAAGCAACAATTTCCGTTAACACAACATACATACATAGGATAGTTTTGCTCATGTTACTTTCTCTTACTAAATTTCACACTCCTAATCAATCCATCAAGTTTAAATCACAATTTACTTATAGCACATGCTTATGACATTCCATATTCATACCATAACCACAACTCATGCGAGTTTACTACCATAACCACAACAAAATCAAACCATAAAGGTTTCCACATCTACATACCAAAACACATATCATTTAATCCAAATAAAACATACACTCACATAGCTCACACATAAAAAAACAAGATTATTCCATCCATATAATTCATACCATAACATTCATATCTTGCACAAGACACCCACACCATGCATAACTCATACAATATTCCTTGTCATTCAACCACATATTATACTCATATCATAACCAAGCTCGTACACATTCATTTTTCCATGCCATTCAATAATATGTATGCATAATGAATGCTCGTGCAATGCCAATGCATTGTCCACACATATGTATTTTGCTTCCGCTTGTGTTTGTTTTAAGAATGAAAACAAATTTGGGCCGAGATTTATGAAATGAGCGTGTATATATATCTTTTATTTTCTCTCTCTCCTCTGTTTTTTTAGATTTGATTTCGTATCATTTCTATAAATTATAATGTTTATCAGGGAAATGAGAATTTAAAAATGAGGTTCACATCAATGCAAGTTCAAGCATTCAAAGCCTCATTCGCCACTTTTCATAATGTTTCCTCAAGCAATTCTTATTTTAAAAATCCATTCTTGACACATTGTTATCAAGCATACACCATCCTTTCATCACGAAAATCATAAACACACAACCACATAACAGTCATTACATTAAGCAAGCATACATACAAAATCATTCTCATTAGTAAGCACCCATATTAACGTCATTCACCCATAAGTTTCTCAAGACACAATCTCATTCTAATTTACACTAAGAAAGTAATATGCATACAATAATCAACCACTCATAAGAAAAACACATCAAAGTAAGTGGCAAAAGCACTTACCTCAGGCTACAAGACTCAATTCGTCGCCCGATCCATAATTCGGGTTCCGAATGTCAACACCTACACACATTAGATCACATTTACCATCATTTAACTCATATTATACCTAATTTCCATAAACCCTGCTGATTTCATCAAAAACCCGAAATTTCCCATAAACCTAATCTCTTAAATCTCGCCAAATCTCATGTTTTTGGGCCAAAGGGTTATGGCTTAAAATAAAGAATCACCTTACCTCCTCTTTCCTCCAAAAACCCTAATGTGAAGGATTCTTTGTTAATCTGTTTGTGAGTGTTGGAAGAGTTTGAGTGGTTGGAGGGAAGTTATCGCTTGGTTTTGGTTGTTTTAAGTCATTTAAGGACATGTTCGGACCCCTTATAATGTATGTATATTTTTACAATTAACGTACATTAGCAAAATGCAGGTTATGGTCTTCTTGGGATGAATAATGTACGTTATTCAATGGAATAACGTATGTTATTCCACAGTTGTTCCATTAACGTACGTTAATGGACCAATTAATGTACGTTAATGGTGTGCAGACTGCTGCACATAGCGGTTTCTGACCTATTTTGAGTCCGGACATCCCCATATGCCTCTATACACCTTACCCTAACATAATCCTACATTATTCCACATCAAACGGACATTTTTCGGGGCGTTACACCTATCCCCCTTAAGAAATGTTGTCCCTAAAATTAAAACTAGTTTGGTTTACAAATCCAAAACACTTAACTTAAATTACAATATCATTACCCAACTCTTAAACTTAAACCCAATAATTCCAACATAGCACTCTAACTCAAACAATCAACAAGGATTAAAAACATACCTCAAACACATGAAGTCTCGGGAAATAAATGTGGGTTCCGCTCCCGTATATTGCTCTCCACCTCCCAAGTCGCCTCCTTAGGTGAGTGGAAACTCCACTTCACCTTCACCGTCAAAATCTCTCAATTCCTTAACTGTTAGATCGGCCGATCCAATATCTCCACTGGCTCCTCCTCGTAAGTGAGATCCTCTGAAACCTCCAAATTTGAAGCGTTAAGCACATAACTCGGATCTGAATGGTACCTCCTCAACATCAACACATGAAACAAATTATGAAGTCGAGATAGCTCCTCCTACAACTGCAACTGGTATTCAAGTGGCCCAACCTTCTCAATAAGTTCATAAGGTCCTACATATCTCGGACTCAACTTTCCCTTCTTCCCAAACCGAATTATGCCTCTCCAAGGAAACACTCTCGAAAACACTTTATCTCCAACCTCATATACCACTTCCCGATGATGCCGGTCAAAATAAATCTTATGGTGATCCTATGCGACATGCAAGAAACTTTTCACCACATCCAATTTCTCAAGTGTCTGCTGCACCAACTCCGGTCCCTTTATATGTCTCAGTCCATCGACATCCCAATATGCCAGACTCAAGCACCGCCTTCCATATATGCGTCATATGGCGTCATCCCAATGCTCGAATGGTAATTATTATTGTATGCAAACTCTATCAACGATAAGTGATCAACCCAGTTACCCCGAACTCTAACACACAAGCCCTCATCATATCCTCCACAATCTGGATAATCCTCTCAGACTAACCATCTGTCTGCGGATGAAATGCGGTACTAAACCATAACCTGGTACCCATAGCATCCTACAAACTCCTCTAAAATCGCGAACTGAACGGCGGATCTCTATCCAATACAATCGATACAGACACATCATGCAATCTCACTATCCCTACCACATATAAGCTTACCATCTTGTCTAAAGTGTCATCCTGTCGAATCGCCAAAAAGTGTGTAGATTTCGTCAACCTATCCACTATAAACCACACGACATCATGCCTCTTGAATGTCCTCAGCAACCCCATAATGAAATCCACAGTTACTTTTACCCATTTCCACTCGGGAATCTTAGGTCTCAATTTTGCCGCTAGGGCCTGAAGTTCTGCCTTGATTTACTGGCAAGGCAGATATCAAGCTACAAAGTAGGCAATCTCTCTCTTCATATTCACCCACCAATACATCTCTCTCATTTCTCTATACATTTTAATGTTGCTTGGGTGCATATGAACTTCTTTAACCTCAGCTAAGTTGAGAACACACAACCGCTCCCCGTAATAAAGCACTCCCTTATCATCTAATCTGTGCAGGGTAGTCGATTTCCCTTTCTCCACTTCCCTCTTTATCTTCATCTTCATCAAATACTCGTCATCATTCTGCCTCTTTGCTATCAGCTCTCGCATTTGGGGTCGAACCTGGATGTTTGCTAACATCTCCCCCTGAACAATATCAAGCTAAACTCTCAACTACCTCAATGCAAATAACGACTCTGCCCGATAAGTCGCGGTATCCTCATCATCTCTAACCTTCCAACTCAACGCGTCGGCGACCACATTCGCCTTACCTAGGTGGTAATCAATCATGCAGTCATAGTCCTTTAGAAGCTCAATCCACCTCCTCTATCTCAAATTCAACTCCCGCTGTGTGGTAATGTACTTAAGGCTCTTCTCATCGGTGAAACTTTGAAAAGTTTCACCTACAGGTAGTGCCTCCACACCTTCAAGGCTTGAATAATAGCTGCTAGCTCCAAGTTGTGGGTCGATAATTAACCTCATGCTGCCTCAGCTATCGAGAAGTGTACGTAATCATTCTCCCATTTTGCTTACCACAAATCCTCTACCATCCATCGGTAATACAACTACTGGTGCCGCCACCAACCTCTTTTTCAACTCCTGAAAGCTCTCTTAACAATGCTCATTCAAAATGAATAGAGTGTTCTTCCTTAGAAGATTAGTCGTAGGCCTCGCCACCTTAGAGAAATCAGCTATGAATCTACGAAAATAACCTGCCAATCCTAAGAAACGACGTACCTCAGTTACATTCCTAGGAGCCTGCCACTCCTTACTGGGATCTGGCATCACACCCTTTATCGAAATGACATGCCCTAAAATACAGCCTGTCTCATCCAAAACTCACATTTCTCGAACTTAGCATACAACTGTTTTTTCGTAAGTACCTCCAATACCTGCCTAAGATGTCCCTTGTGCTCCATTTGATCCTGAAAATAAACCAACACATCGTCTATGAACCGGTCTAGATATGGATGAAAAATCTTATTCATTAAGGCCATAAAAGTTGTCCGTGTGTTAATCAACCCGAATGACATGATCGTGAGCTCAAAGTGGCCAGAATGAGTCCTAAACGCGGTATTAGGAATGGGGCTCTCCTCCACTCGAAACTGCTAGTAACCCGATATCATGTCGATCTTGGAAAATACTGTGGCTCCCCTCAACTGATATATCATATCATCAATCCTTGGCAGTGTATATTTGTTCTTCACAGTAAGCTTATTCAGCTGCCGATAATCTATACACAACCGCATGCTCCCATCCTTCTTTTTAACAAAGAGCACCGGTGCACCCCACAGAGATACACTTGGGCAAATGAATCCCTTCTCGAGGAGTTCGTCCAACTGTCTCTTTAATTCTTACAACTCCACTGCTACCTTCTGATACGGAGCTATCGAGACTGGTGCTGCCCCCGACACCGTCTCAATCTCAAAATCAACCTCTATCTACGACGATAAACCTGGCAACTCATCAGGGAATACCTCTGGATACTCTCTCACTATCTCCACATCCCTAACTCTTGAATTTTTCTGCTCCAAATCTGTCACACATACCAGATAAGACTCACATCCGTCTCTGATTAACCTTGCAGCCATCACTACAGAAACCAAGCAGAAAGGGATAACCTTCCATTCGCTCAGAACTAATACCCTCTTCTCTCCATCTAACTGCACCACCACCTCCTTCGCATAACAATCCATTATGGCTTTATTTTTTGACAATCAGTCCATACCCAGAATCATGCCAAAGTCTGTCATCCTCAACACTATTAGTCAGCTACATACCTCAGCTCACCGATCCCTAACTCGAAGTTTTTCAACACTTTGTTCACCATAACTATGGCCCCAATTGACATAGACATGGCTACAACATATCCCAAAGACTCTACACTACTCCCAAGCTGCTCTACAACTAACTCACTCATAAAAGAACAAGTGGATCCAAATTCAATTAACACCAAAGCAGAATGTGCAGAGATAGATATCATACCGGTGATCACATCGGGATTGGCTGTCGCCTCATCACGTGTCATAGCATAAACACGTGTCTGAGGTGCAGCTGTAGACTAAGAAGCTCCTCTACCTCTCAAGGTGGTACTATTATTCCTCCCACCTCTACCTCTGCCTCCACCGGTAGTAGCAACTCTCCTGTTGTTAGCCACACTACTCTGCCCTGAAACTATTCTTCCCTCATCTCTGGCCTTTGCAAAGCAAAACCTCATCATGTGTTTGGGCATGTTGCAATAGAAGCACAACTGGTGAGAGTCCCCACTATTGCGCCCTACAGTACTCTGCTATTCAAAAGTTGGGGGTCTAAAGGTGTGAGTCCCCTACTCCCAGATCCACCCTATGTCTACTGCCTCGTCCACTAGTACTCCTAAATGGCCTGGAGTTGGTCTTATTATGCCCTCCAGTGGTGCTGGAGCCACCAGATACCTTCTGTCCTTTCCCCTCTTTGTGGCCCTCCTCGGTCCAACCCTCCTCAGCCAAAAGCTCCTTAGCTCTGAGTGCGGTCTTTAGAAGCGTCTGATATGTGGGTTATTTCATACCAATGCGGGTGCAGATGTTAAACTACAACCCCCTCTCAAACCTGTCCCTCTTCTGAATGTCAGTCGCTACATCCTTTGGTGTATACCTAGAGATCCTAGTGAACTGAGCCTCATACTCAGCCACTATCAAGTCATTCTGCTTTAACTCCAAAAACTGTATCTTTTTTCAATTACGATAGAGGGGTAGGGTGTATTTTTCAGTAAAATCTCGCTGAAAGTCCTCCCAAGTTAGTGTGATAGTTTCATTCCTGCTCCCGGGGACTGTCTCCCACTAATCTCATGCTCCTTTATCCAACAATGGGGTAGTGTACCTGAACTTTTGCTCGGGTGTACATCCCATCCATTTGAGGATCCACTCAGTGTGTCTGAACCAGTCTTTAGCCTCAAAAGGGTCAGTGGTCCCCTCGAAGGACTTGTCACCCTGCTTGCGCACCTCTTTAAATGTCTTATCAATATTAAGGCCCTCACCCTATCGGCCTCTCTGCCTCCCCCACATCTGATACAGTATGGTATGATAAAAATGAGCGTAGGTCGAGTTAAAAGGTGGTAAAAAACCGAGTGCAGGTGGTGCTCTGTTTGCAGGTGGTGCTCCGTGTCCCAGGGCTGGTCCCTGCCCCTACACGGATTCTTGGGACTCAGCGGTAACCTCATATGATACATCCTCTATAGGCTACATCCTAAACAAATCATCATTTAAAACTTTTAGTTTAATGAAATATGATGCAATGAAAATAAGTTTTTGGTACAGTCCGCAAGGAATCTAATCCTCGCTCTGATACTACTAAGTGTGAACCCCAAATTCCTTAGTTTCATTTTCGAATAAATTACGATTTTTTGCACCATTTGTTTTTTTTTTTGAAATTAGACGACAGCATTCACCACAGAATATTTATATATATATATATATATATATATATATATATGAAAGAGTGGCAATCTGCATTTTATTAAACCAGGGCAAATACAAAACAATGTCAAGTATGTAGAAGTAAATGGTTTCGGTTTAAAACAATGCATGTGCCAAAGCCTATACTATCATATGTATGGCTGTGCAAAATACAAAAATGTATGAGTCCAAAATCACTAGGTGCCAACCTACAACAGGTATCACACGTCCAAACTCTGTCTCAAAAATTGTAAGTCCCGCACCTCTGCTACTATTGCTCTGCACACATTCAGCACAGCAAAACAAAGGTGAGTATAAGAAATACTCAGTAAGTGAATCCCTATAGTTGTAATGCTGAATGCGCAGGGGAACTTCTGCCAATATGGGTGTGTTCGCGTAACATGAAGCCGCATTCGTGCCTAAAATTCCCTACATAATAATCTTATAAGTGTTTAATACATTAAGGAAAACATCATAGAACATTAGTTTATCTTAGATATGAATTAGAGTGTTAATCGGGCCAAAAGTAGGTTTCTGGACCAAAATAACGTATGTTTAAACCCATATTAACGTACCTTATGCTTCAGTATTTTCCAGGTATGAATAACGTATTCCACATTTAGATTAACGTAGGTTTATTCATGTTAACATACGTTATTTCCTATAATAATGTACTTTAATTTAGGTCTGCAGCATTCTATCCAAATTCCTAAGTCCTTTCTTAATTTGCACACATTCCATACAACACTTGGCATATAAAACACCTTCCTAATCACTCATGCAAACATTCCATATAGACAATCACAACAAATGACCCTTAGGACCTTATCAACACACTTTATCAAAATCAAACCAACAATTTTGTACATCAACATTTTCATTTCATACATTCATCCATACACACACAATCTTCCAAATACATCCAATCCATGTCCAGGCAATAATGAATGAATGCATTCTTGATTATGCTAATGCAATTCAAGCGAAATGCATGTGCTCCAGAGCCCTATTGTAAAAGGGAGTCCACCCTCTTCATTATTTGTGAGCATAAGTTCCATTTATTTTTTGAGCTAAATCTCCATTTCATTTGTGAGTTGAAGCTCCCTTTCCTTTATGAGCCGAAGCTCCATTCCAATCTTCAAAATGTGAACATACAATAATGCTAGTGCTATGCCATTATCATATGTCTCAACGAAAGTTAAAGCATTTAAAGCCTAATTCACCACTTTTCATAATGTTTACTCAAGCAATTATTATTTCAAAAATCCATTCTTGACACATAGTTATCAACCATACACCATCCTTTCATCATGGAAATCATAAACAAACAACCACATAACATTCATTACATCAAGCAAGCATACATATAAAATCATTCTCATTAGTAAGCACCCATATAATCATTTGTAATGCCCTCCATTTTTAAGAATTTTACGAAATTATAAACTATTTTGGAAATAATGCGAATAAAATTTTTGCGAATTATAATTAATTATTAAATGATAGAAATGTGTGGAAGGTATTAAGAAATAAAATTGGGTTAGGTCAAGTGGACCGGGAGAGAGAAAATGTTAAAAAGAAATAACGTGTTGAGTAGGGGGCAAAACGGTCAAATTAAAAACATATATATATGTTACAAGCCACCATTTCTCTTCTCATTTCTCTCCATTCACGTTTCACCTTCCAAAACCAAACTAAAAATT
>CANYCX010882386.1:0-15520 GCA_948193385.1 Breynia disticha f. nivosa | reverse complement strand
CTCCGCCCGTTTCCACTCCTGGAGATGGGTTTTAGGGGGAAACGGCCATGCAGGCCGTTCCTTGGCCGTTTCCGGCCAGTTTTCGGGCAATTTTCGACGTTTTGACAAAATTTTAACTCGGTATTTTCGGGGCGTTACATTCTCGATATGCTCTAGAGGATGTTGACACTAACCAGAAGAGGAGAGATAGATTTCAGTGAGGTTTGAGGTATGCTATTCGCAAAAGGATTACGATAAAACCCCCAACATATGAGATACTGATTGAGGGAACCATCAGGGCAAAGGAGTTGAAGGCAGAGGGTGAAAAGAAAGAAAATAGGAAAGAAGGAAAGCGATAGAAGATTTCTAGATCTAGTTCAACTGGAGGACGCCAGAGGTCAGAGTCCAGAGGTTCCAGAGGTGCTAGTGGGGATGGTAGATAGTCTAAAGGCAAAGTAGGAGGTGGGAGAACTTATTCCACCAGGCCTCCTACTTATCAGAGCAGCGGTACTGGTACTTATACCAGTGGGGATACGAGATTAGTGTGTTTTAATTGCCAGCAGTTGGGTCATTTTGCCAGAGACTGTCCAAAGCATAAAGAGCCTCAAGGTGGAGTTTTGTCCAGACAGAGTAGTGTTGGTGATGTTCATACTACAGCATCAACACGTAGTGGGAGAGGTATAGGTGGACGAGGTTCAGGGTCTACTTCTAGGGGAGGAGCAACCTCCAGAAGTGGAGCAGTTGTTATAGGTGGAGCTAGTGGATCTAGCGTGGTCAGCACCACAGACCTAAGTTTTTGCTATGACTAGAGATGAGGCAGTAGATGTGACGCCAAAATTTTCAAAGTTCGTTTTTGAAATCAATCGATGTTTCACACCATTTTTTTTCTTTTTAAAACATAATATGGTAGGAGAGATAACCATAATTTGTTCAACTTAAAATACGAGTCCTACATCAAATATAATCTGAAATGCAAAAGCCGTGGAAATACATTTAGAATAATATGTATATAAAATCCATCCATACTAATATAAGTATAAATACACAAGCATGCATAATTCCAAAACAGCTGGGAGCCTGACCTTCAGTATCGCACCACTAGCCTCGTCGATCACGTAGTCCCGTCCCTGATACCTGTTACTCTGCACAGAATCCAGCAATGATAGGTGAGTATATTTTAAATACTCAGTAAGGCTATCCTTTAGTGTCTCTACATGCCGGGGTGCAGGGGAGACTTCGACCATCCCGTCCTTATTCACCCTATTCCATCCTAACGCCATTCACAACAATCATACATGTGTTTATACATTCAATTTAAGTGTTTAATTCATCCCTTTTAAGTGTTTAACCACTAAGAAAACCATCCTAGATCATTAGGATACTTTAAGTATACATTAGGATGTTATTCGGGTCAATTGTATGTTTTCTGGGTAAAAATAATGTAGGTTAACTCTTAGGTAACGTACGTTATTCTTCAGTATGAATAACGTATGTTATATCCAATTTAACGTATGTTCAAAGACATTAACGTACGTTATTTGGACAAATAACGTACGTTAATGCTTCTGGAGCATTCTGCCCGAATTTTCTTAAGTCTATCTCATACATACGCTTGTCCATTCGCATTAGGCATACCAACCAAACCATAAGGGATTCATACAAGTCCAATACACATCCAAACCAACATAATAGGTCATTTAACACATACCTAACACATTACACCAAGGACCAATCACGATCATGCATATCCATCCCATTAGCTAACACCATTTCATAATACATTTTTAGGTATCACACACTATCAATATCTCATCCTTTCATATGCCTAACATTTCACACATATCATATCATTTTTATCACATTTAAACCATTCCATTTTATATTCGCAATTCCCTCATTTGGTTCCCATAACATATATATAAAATCAACCATGACATTAGCATTCCAAGATCTTAACAACCACAACATAAATAAACAAATGGATGCATTATAAAAATGCTAATGCAACCATGCAATGAAATGCTCCGGAGCCTTAAACTTTGTGGGAGAGAGACTCCACTCGATCTCCGCGCCTTTTCTTAAATTGGGCCAATCCCCTTATTTTCGTATAAGGAGTGACTCCACTCATCCTTTTTCATATTTGGGCCAAACCCCTTGTTTTCCTTATAAAGAGAGAATCCACTCGATCTTTACGTATATTTGGGCCAAACCCCTCTATTCATTTTTCATGCGAAATGCTCCTAAATGCCATACATCATGAAATGAATGCCATGAATCATTTCCAAGGCATTAGCCACACAAATCACAACGAGCATCAAGTATGAATCACAATGCAATCATCCCTCAATTCATATATCCATTTTTTTTCCACAATTTACATTCACATTTCATACACATACCATTGCCACACACCATCAAAGCTCACAAATTTGGTTCCTAAGAACCCATTTCGCAACAACATATCCATGCCGCAATTTCCAACATCATCAAATAAGCATACAAGCGAAATCACATTCATTAGTAAGCGTCTTGCTTATATAACATACAATTGCATGCTTATCAAGCCTTAATTCATTTCCATTTCTCATTAAGAACATCATACGAATCAAGAGCAATCATTAACAAGCAAGAACATAGTAAGTAAGTGGCAATAAGAACTTACCTCGAACTCCGAGGTTCGATTCGTTGCCTAATTCCCGATTCGGGTTCTGAATATCGTTCCCTACACAAATACAATCACATTTCCAATCATTTATCACACAATACACATCATCTCAGGCCCCTAAACAGATATTTCTAAAATCAACACAAAAACACTAGACTTACTTGAATTTGAAAAATTATCAAACACTTGGAGAGCCCAAAAATATTCAATCATACCTTATTGCACTTACTATATTTTTAATCCATCTAAACCACTCTCCACCATATTTTAATAAATCAAGCAACTCTACTAACTCCACTTCTAACATTCTTGAATTTTTCACATGAATTTCTTGCAATACATTTGCCTCAATATGACTGAGTGCTTGTTCTTACGAAGTATTTGTAGTTTCTATGAGGGAATGTGTTTGAGCATGGATAGATCAGATATCTTGGAAAGGTGAGGTAGTGCCACCCATTTCATCATTCATGTTGAAAATAAGGTTTTGTTTTTGTTGTAGATGTTTTAATTCTTGAACACACTAGTCAAATCAATGTTTTCAAATCTAAAAACTAACAAGATCTAACAAATCCTCAAGAAGTTCAAGAAAGGATTTTTATTGGTTTTTTCAATTATAAATTGATTGAACAACAGAAAACTCTAATACCAATTGTCAGGAACCAAATGAATTAAATAGAAAAAGAAGAATTGAGAAGAGTTGACTAGAGAAAAGAACAGAAAAAAAAGGAGATTAAAGGAGAAGAAGCAGAATTTAAAGAGGAGAAGATAAGAGTTTAATAATGAAATTTGTACTTAGTAATTGAAAAATATCGCTTGAACATGTTTATGTATTTGTTATAATTCAACTATAATATTTTAACTGCTGAAACATTTTCTGATAGTGTATTTTGTGTCTGTATCATATATTAGTCATTGGGATCATGGGTTCTCACGGAATGGTACAACATGCTTCATTCTTATAAAAATTTCATGAATGATAAATATCTAACTAAATAATGAAACTAATATATAAATATCATGACTGATAATTCTACAAAAGCTTTAGAACTACTTAATTAAACTGATATGAAGATCAAGAAAAGTTATATAAATTTCATTTAATGTAAATTTGCATCCATTCAAAATTTACAGTACCAAAAACTTGAGTTTTTAATGCCTATATACATCTATAAATTCTCTAAAGCAAATTCTCTTTAACTTCACCATCTACAGAGGAGAAAGATCATACAAAATTACAGCTCGAAATTTAGCAACATCTCTTGTAGCACAACCCATCAGTAATTGATCGCAAGCTCCAATTCATATTTGTTTGCTCCTACAAACTAACAATAATCATTGTTTCTACTATCAAATATTTATAGGCTTGACTCTGCAAATATGAGGATTTGCCAATAATTTTCATTCTATGCAGCGATTCATAATTTGTTTACTTATACTAATAATGCAATAAAATTGACTCAGTGAATAGAAATTAAAGTTTACTAAATACAATATGACTTAGCAAGAGAATGCCAAAACAGAAAATTGATGACCATAAAGATTATTAAAAACTCTTTGCTTTTAGCTGGAAAAGTAGAGCTTTACGATTCACAACCATTAACTAGCAACATGAAAAATGCAACAAAATAAACCAGCTCAAGGATGACAGAATTTTCTCCATTTTGCCATAGCACCCAAAGATTCCACATAAGGATAAAAGTATACGTAATTTGAGAGCGTTACCAATCATAAAAATATAATTACCCAATTAGAAATGCCAATCCCCACAAACCAAAACTTCTTGAATCAAATCGAAAGCTTCAATAATGAGCCCTTTTTCTTCCTTAATTTTTGTCATTTTTAATCAACCTTACCCTCTTGATTTCCACATAAATCTGCAGACCGCAATGAAGCAACTTATCAACATGTTGATAGGGCCAATAATGCACATCTATTCTATTTGATTCTAGTTGATTTTCATGAGATTTTGTTAGATAAACCACATGTTTTTGCAAGCTTATCTACATTTTGGTTTTATCTAGGTTTATTTGGAGAACATGAAGAATTACTACCTTTTTTATGGAAAATCATGGCACATCGAGTTGGGCCATTTTGGAAGCATAAAATCATGCGTCATGAACTTGCTTCAAGGGCTAAAATTGCGGGCTAAAATATAACTTACGACCGTGACTGAACATAGATTGAAGACTTGGTTAGGCTTGCAAATGACATGTTTTAAGGTAAAAATGGAGGCAGCTAGATAGTCACGAACGTGACTGAACATGCCACAAACGTGATCCTCATTTTATGAAGCAAATGTGTCTCCAGAAGACGAGTCACGAACGTGACTCACCATGATCACGTTCGTGACTCACTTGAACCACGAGTTGGTGAGCAAAACGTGACTGATTGCAGCTTGCTAAATTGGGCAGAAGGTGAGTCACGAACGTGACTCACCACAACCACGTTCGTGACTCACATAAATGGAGCTAAAAGTTGGCCAGAATGCTCACCACGAACGTGGTGTTTTGAACCACGAATGAGGCTGCCAAACGTGACTCAAAATTGGATTCAACTTGTGGGCAGAATGGGTGTCACGTTCGTGACACCCTTGAGTCACGAACGTGACTCAATCTTAGCAGGCAAGAGTTGGGCAGAATGGGTGTCACGTTCGTGACACCCTTGAGTCACGAACATGACTCAGTGTTCTCATTCGAAAAATTGGACAGAATGGGAGTCACGAACGTGACTCATTTGAGTCACGATCGTGACTCATTCGTGGCTCAACAGAAATGGCCCAAAATGTCCTTAAAAATGAGGGTTTAAGTGGGGGCATTCCAGACTTTTCATGGGGGCATTCCAGACTTTTCACAGGGGCTGAATGGAGCTTATTAATAGGGTTGTTTAGGGTTAAAGAGGGGGTCTTTTTGGCCACCATTGCTGGAGCATTTTGAAGGCTTAGAGCAAGGGTTTTGTTCTTTTCTTCCACTTTTATGTTCATTTTTATTTCTCTTTTGTTAGTATTTCATCTAGCCATGTTAGGCTAAGGTTTTTATGGGTTTTTCTCAGATGTAAATAGAGCTTAATACTTGGTTTACTTATATGATACATTGGGGTTGTTGTTGCTTGAATGATTTATCTTTGAATGAATGTTTATTTGATTGAGCTTAATGAATGAATGGTTTAATGAGTAATTCTAGTTGATTGTTGTTAGCGGCCCTATGCTGGAATTGTGAAAGCCGAGGTCTAGGGAGGGCTAAACCATTAATGGAATCTATGTCGAAAAATTCTAGTAATGTATAGGATTAGATATTCATAGATATCAATTAATCGGTTGCACTTTAGGAACAATTAATTGAATTTTCTTGTTAATTATTCGTTGCTAGTAATCCTATTCTGGAGTTGCGAAAGACTAGGTTTGGGAAGGCTAATCAAATAGAGTTAGGGCTTGTTTGGATAGAAATATACCAAATGACCTTAATGTGTTCGATGAAATGCCTAGGAGAACATTGCCTTGTCTAGTTTAGTGTATCACGAAAGTTGAACACTTGCTAGTTTTAAGGACGCAATTTTGAGCATCTCGAAAGGGACTCTTAATTGACGATAGCGCGAGAACACCATCATTAACCTCGAGTCATTAAGTAACCAAGTATTGTCTCTATTGAAATCTAGGAAAACTCACCTTTTTAGTCTATTGTTGAGTCTTTATTTAGTTGCTTGTCTTTATATTTTCTTTATTCAACTCAAAAACCCCAAACTCCCATTTATGTTTATTTCTTTCCTTTATTTTATTGCTAGCACCGAATCAATTTAAATACGTCATTCCTTGAGAGATTCAATCCCGGGAGTTTACTTCCGCGGTAAAACTGCATCGATTCTAGTACGCTTGCTAGAGCCGGTCAAGTTTTTGAGGAAGAATGAGAACGGGCATGAATGAGGCTATAATCCTATCATAGGTAGATAGCAAAATATTATAACTCAAGAGTAAAGAAAAGAATAATGACTGAAGGAGACCTTGTCTTGAGAAAGTCAATCATTCCAAATGCTTTAAAGGAAGATGGAAAGTTACAAGTCATATGGGAAGGCCCATATAGAATTCGAACAATGTTAGGAGCAAATACATTCAAACTTGAGACACTACAAGGCAGCAAGATAGCTAAGACATGGAATACTAATTATTTGAAGGTGTATTTCCCACAGGAATGTAAAACTATTAAATGTAGCCTGGCAAAATGAAAAAACTCTCAAACATATTATTGGGGGAGTGGATGTAGACCTTAAGGTCAAACCACTATAAATTTTATGTCTTCTTTACTTTTTTTGCACCAACATGACATTATATCTTGAGTAGATAATTACAATTCATCTCAAAGTGAAGGATTGAAAGATTGACATCATTCAAAATAAGGGAATGGACAAGCTCAACTTATTCTTAAAAATGATAAAAATGTATGATCCACCCTCAATTACAAAATTAGCATGCAAGACCACAAAAAACCGCTTAAGCACATAATAAGTAAACTTGTTATAAATGCATGTGGAAAATCATCGTGCATTATTAAACATGAAAAAACTATTGAGATATGTGGCAACCAGTTGAATTGCCATAAATACAAATGAAAAATCATCGTGAAATTAGATATCAATCTGAGTAACACCAATTATTCATAAATAATTAGAAGAGAAGAATATCAATATACACACTGATATATATTGAAGAATAAATAAAAATAATTATTAATTTAGAAAGTAAATTTCAATTAAGTGATTGGGGAGCAATGACATCAAAGTCTATCCTATAATAGAAAGTCAACAAAAATAAAAACCAAAATGACAATGTTGAAAAAAGAGAGATTACACTCCATCAAAAAAGTCAGCTGGGATTATATCACTAATCGAATCAAAAGGACTGTCAGAGGGAACAGAATAAAACTCTCCCATACTTCCACACTAGTATCCCCTAATATCTCATTTGGAGATAAGAATGATCCTCTACTATATGCTCAAAATTGTGTAAGTATGTCTCTAAGTTGGCTAAAGTAGGTCCTAAACCAAGCAAACCATGAGCTCCAAAAAATTTCCAAGGCCCTGAAAGATTTTGCAAGTCATTAAATATTTATGGAGATGTGCAGCAATATCAGGATAATCAGGGGCATACCTCAACTGCCTTTAATTAGGATAATCGCTCTTTTTAATATCTTCGGTGTAGACCAGTTCAAGGAATGGTGTTTGCTTTACCTTTTCTAAGTATTGGAGCCACGTATAAAATCCAAATTTCAAAAAACCAACCCCATAAACTCCTTTAGCCTGAAAGCACTCCAAAGATTGTCGATCATCTCGCACTGCATCCTCAACAAGAGATTTCTTCTCAACCTCAAGCTTCAATTTTAATGAATCAAACAATGCTTCAAAAGAAGTGATTTTATAGAGGAATTTAAAGGAACAAAAAGGAAAAGATTTTTTCCTTAAGCTCTTTTTTCTCAACAAAGAGCCTCTGATTTTCATTCACCATCTGAATAGAATACTCTATCTTGAGTTGACCTAGCTCTTCTTTTAGACTTTTGTGTTTAGATTTCAAGGAGTTAAAAGCTTTATCTACTTTCCTAATTCAGAATTCTCTTTCTTCATGACCTTAAAAGGTTCTTTAAGAGAAATATGCTCATTTTAGAGTTTCTCATATTTCTTTGGAAGGTCTCTTTTTCCCTAGTGGTAGCAAGAAAATCATAGTAAGTTATATCATACTTGTTCTTTATACTCTTTCTAGAGTCACAAACATCCAGATTCTCTCTTTGTTTGGAAATCAAATGCTGATTGACATCTTTATATCTTAATAATACAACTATGTAAAGATAGAGTATCAATATTCAAGTATTATTTAGAAAGTAAACAAAAAAAACTAAAAAGAGAAATTAAAATTACTCTCATCATGTCAGTCAACCTGCTATTAACACACTGTTCAAGATTACCAAAATAGTCATTTTCATCCTTAAGAATGATTGATGAGCAAATCAGCCTTTGTGCTACTCTTAGCACGTTCATAGATTCTATAGTAAGTATACCAGGCTCGGTGAATCCATGAGTCAGAACTTTGATGTCTCACCTTAAGGGGATTTCTCACAGGAAGATCTAAAGGAAAATTATTTTCATAATGCAACTTTCGACGAGAAGGTCTCTCTAAGGTGGAAGGGTCTTTATGTGGAATCGAACTCCTTGGCTCTGACCCATTCAAATCAGCTTTGCAGAGGTGGTTCATTAATAGGAACACGAGCACTAGATTTCTCTTGAGAATAAATTTTTGGTTCAGAAGCAACAATCTTTGATTTTGTCTTATACTTAGAAGACTTGGCTTGTGAGTCAGCAACCTCAACATCAGATTGAGAAATGCTCTGACCATGATCAAATGTCTTCACACCAGATTTTGAAGTAATAATCTTCAATCGAGCTTGAGAGTGGTTTTTTGGAAGGAACATGGTCAATACTCTTCCCTTAACGCTTTCTCAAACTAATAAAAATCTTAATAAGATCCATGTCTACTACATTATAGAATCAAGTTAATCAAGTATAAGAACTCAAACAAAGGGATATTAAATTAAATAATAAGACAACCTCCATCAAATGAATCAAAAGATGTGGCCTAATAAATGTCATTCAAAGAAAGTTTAGCATTTTGATTAATAGAACATGAACTTATAGGGGTAGTAGAGGCAGAATAAGAAGGTGAAATATTCCTTTGAATTAGAGGAATAGAAGATAAGAATTATGTGTAATGCACCATCAGGCAATAGCCAAATTTTGTGATGATAGTAGTTTAAAGCATTTAGTCTCAGCATTAGAAGTTAAAATTTCAATTTTAGAAGCATAAAGTTTCCTTAAATGAGAAAGATCAAGTTTTCTTAACTCATGCCTCGTCCAACACCAACGTCGAGGAGCATTCCAATAATTACTTGGGGAAACACAACAAACCAATAACGATGAAATTTTTGAGAAGGCTTAGGAATGTCTTCTATGAAGAGAGGTTCATCTCTAAGAGCTCTTTGAATTGTAAAAGAGACAACATGATCAAGACATTTACGCAGTATGAAGACACATTAGAAAAGTTACAAAGAAGGAGCTACTTCTTTTAAAGAATGCAGTACATGGAAGGCCATTAATATGGTCCACCCTTTTGGACTAGGTTGAAAGGGGACCAAATTATTCTCTAAGGAAAACCAAATCATATATTGACAATAGAAATCTAAGTCCTTGTTTCATGAAAAATGTTGGGTTTACTACATGTATTAGACTCATTGGCAGTGGAATAAAACATTAAAAACATGCAGGAACAGCCACGAATCAACAAGAAATCGACTTAAAACATGTAGTTTGCAAATAGTTTACAACTAGTTAACATAAAGATTGAATCTTTAAAGAAAAGGACATACCTTGGATTGTTTCTTCCAAAACCGGGGTATTAGGGCTACACCAAGTATCTACCACTTCAAAATACACTGAAGTGACCTTTTGACACCAAGAACAAACCCCAGATGTGTTTTCTCTACACCAGTAACACACAGATTAGTCAGAAAGGTGTACTAGCACAAGAGTATGGACGATTCACCTGTTTCTTGTCAAAATCGAATGAGATTTCTTTGGAGGAATGAGATGCACCTTGATCACCACTAAAGATAAGCCCTAATACTCACTTATCTTGTCTAAGAAAAACCTTAAAACTCTGTTATTTTAGGTGGAAGCTCATGGTAAGGATAGGTGTTTTGAGGAGTGTCACTTTTCTCTCTTCTGTAAGGAGAATTAGGGTTAATTGTTTAATTTAAAGACTAGTGATTTGATTAATTCAAGCTCTTAGCAATCCTAATCCCTTTAGGACTTGATAAGATTTAAATTCAAATTCACATCTCTTTAAATCTTATCCCTTTAGCCATCTATTCAATGTGGATAATTAAGGAATTTTATTGTTTTAATTATCCTACATTAATCATGTCTTAATTTAAGACATGCTTCCTAAATTTTCTCTTTCTTTATTTCTTACATATTTTTCACTTAAATAGCTGAAGAGCAGTGTCAATAGCCCTACTACAATTCAAATAAACCCCTTCACCTTCGATATCTTGATTAGCATAAGGCATGCTGCTAACATCCTTATTTAAAGCTAAATCACTTTTCTTGATCTCTATCAAAAAATTGATAAGTTCGAATAAATAACTTAATCATTTCATTCGGGTGCAACCAGACTCTTTCCAATCTTGTCTATCCAGCGGCCAGTCATATCATCTCTCGCAGAGAGGGTCAATCCCTTCACTTCACTCCTGCTCTTATGATTCGTAGCATACCCAATCGTACTCATACTTGTCAACCTTTTACGGCCAAGTTAGGCGTATGTCAAAGTACAGTAAAAATCACAACAAGAGACATAGTCATTTTTCAGTCTAAGGATAATATTTGACATTGTAAATAGTGATCGCTCTCCAAGTATAATGCTCTACATTATACTTATGCACTTTGTTAGATATCCCAAATATCTATGACTCGTAGAACATGATCATATGATCATATACAAAGTACATACTAGTCTTAATTCATTTCTATTCCCACATAAATAAGTGAATAGGGATATTTAGAATGTTAATCTAAAAAGCTTCCATGTTCTACTATCAAGGTCCTCAACCTCGATACCTCAAGCGCTTAATTAAATTTCTTGGACATTTTAACAAACACATACCACAGGTCAATACATGATATGATAAAATAATGCCTCATAATTTTATTAATCGAATAATAAAAGTTACAAATAATGGAATTGGCTAGGGCTTACACTAACAATCTCCTACCAGCACTAATCCCAATCAGACATAACCCTAAGACCAAAAGACCTAACATGACGCTTATGCTACGGACCTGTCAGTTGCTTGGTCAGGGGATCTACAACATTTCCTGCACCTGGAACCTTGATCATGTTCACATCTCCTCTATTAACGATCTCTCGCATGAGATGGAACTTTTTGAGTATGTGTTTGGATCGATGGTGATTTCAGGGCTCTTTGGCCTGTGCTATAGCCTCATTATTGTCACACAAAAGTTCCAGGGATCTAGGATAGATGAGACGACTCCTAGTCCTGTAATGAACTTTTTTATCCAAATAGCTTCCTTAGCTGCCTCAGACGCTGCTATATACTCAGTTCTATTGTAGAATCTACCATTGCGCTCTAGAATCGTCTTTGCTTGTCGGGGTCTTAGCATCAGTGTATCCTGTAACACTTAGCTCCTCTTGACCTTCATACACTAAGAACATATCTTTAGTCCTTCTTAGGTACTTAAGTATTGTCTTAACTGCAAACTAGTGGATCTCTCTGGGATCCTGCTGGAACCTACGAGTTATACTTAGTGCATAAGCCACATCCGACCTAGTACATAGCATAGCATACATAATAGATCCTATAGTCGACGCATATGGGATTCTATTCATACGTTCTCTCTCTTCTCTAGAGGATGGGCAATCCTTCTTAGAGAGAACTACCCCTTGCTGTAAGGGCAACAATCCCTTCTTGGATTGTTCCATACTGAACCACCTCAGTATCTTATCTGTGTACTTTTCTTGAATTAGTCCCAAGAGACGTCGTGATCTATCTCTATAGATTCTTATACCAAGTATAACCTCGGCTTCTCCTAAGTCTTTCATTGAGAAACACGTATTCAACCATTATTTCACTTGTTGCAATGATGAAACATCATTCCCAAGAAGCAGGATGTCATCGACATATATTACAAGGAATACTACTACGCTCCCACTAAACTTATGATATACACAAGGCTCATCATCATTCTTGGTGAATCCAAACTCCTTAATGGATTCATCAAAATGAATATTCCAACTTTGGGATGCTTGCTTAAGTCCATAAATGGACCTCTTAAGTTTTCATACCCTATTAGGATATTTTGGATGGACAAATCCCTCAGGTTGTTTCATGTAAACATCCTCGAAGAGGTTTCCATTCAAGAAAGACGTTTTGACATCCATTTATCATATCTCATAGTCTAAATATGCAGCTATGGCAAACAATATCCCAATGGATTTGAGAATTGCTACTGGTGAGAAAGTTTCATCATAGTCGATACCATGAACTTGTTTGAAACCTTTCGCCACTAGCGTACCTTTGAAGATACCTCCCGCCTTCTCTTTGAAAATCCATTTGCATTCAATTACCTTAGCACCTTCTGGTGGATCAATCAAGTCCCAAACTTGACTATCGTACATTGATTGCATCTCGAATTTCATGGCCTCTTGCCATTTTTCGAATTAGGACTTTCCAATGCCTATTGGTAAGAAGCAGGTTCATCACGATCAACGATCGTGATAACCTGTTCATCAGTCACTATGAACCCGTACTTACTGGGTTCCTGACGTATCCTACCTGATCTTCTAGGTACTTATGTAATGGGCTCTTGTTCCACAATTTCTTGTGGATTTGAGTGCATCTCCGTACTATCCTGTTTAGGAATTTCTGTATCTACATCCTCTTGCTCAACTTCGAGTTGTACATCACTCCCACTGTTTCCTTTCAGAACGAATTCATTTTCTAGAAACACAGTGGTTCGAGCAACAAACACTTTGTTCTCGCTAGGATTGTAGAAATAATATCCTTTTTGTGTCTTTAGGATACCCCACAAATAAGCATTTATCTGTCTCTAGGGCATAATCCCAAAACGATATTGGGAGACCATTTTGACTTATCATCAACCTAACCATGTCTAATAAGGTTCGGTTCCTCCTTTCGGACACACCATTCCACTGCGGTGTTCCCAGAGGTGTGAGTTGTGGTACTATACCACAATCTCATAGATATTGGTTAAACTCTAGGCTCATATACTCGTCATCTCAATCAGATCAAATAGCTTTGATATGTCTACCTAGTTGGTTTTCTAATTCATTCATAAAATACTTAAACCTTTCAAAGGATTCCAATTTATGCTTCATTAGATAGATATAGCCATACCGGCTATAATCATCAATGAAAGTAGTTATAACCACCTCTGGCTTGTGTACTCAATGGTCCACATACATCGGAATGTATTAGGTCCAACGGTCCACTAGTTCTCTATCCTTTCTTGTTGAAAGGATTCTTTGTTGTTTTACCACGAATGCACGATTCGCAGGTGTCTAATGCTTTCCAATCAAAAGACCCAAGAGCTCCATCTTTATGGACTCTTTATAAGCGTTTCTCACTTGCATGTCCTGAATGACAATGCCAAAAGTAAGAAAGATTAAGTTCATCAGACTTACCTTTCTTATTTTCTACGTTATAAACAGGCTCACGACTTGATAAGTCTAGGATACATAAACCATTCATTAAGGATGCACATCCATAATAAATATCATCACGATGAATATTCATACATTATTTCCAATAATTAACAAAAATCCATCAATATCTAAGGCTAAAATTAAACTAATATTCCTGCTCATTGCATGTACATAAAAGCAGTTCAAAAGTTTTAACTCTAATCTCATAGGCAAACATAAAACTAAGTCTCCTATCTCTATGGCAGCAACACTAGCTTCATTTTCAACTCATAGATCAACCTCGCCTTTAGAAAGTTCCCTCTTATTTCTTAGTCCCTGCACATTGCAACAAATGTGAGAACCACATCCAGTATCTAATACCCATAATGTCGAAATAGAGAGATTGATTTTTATCACATAGATACTTGAAGTAGATGCTCCATTAGCACCCTTCTTCTTCTTCTCTCCCAATAGCTTTGGACAGTGTTGCTGCCAATTGCCTTTCTCAAAGCAATGATGACACAAGTCCAAGGGATGAGGCTAAGGACCTGCCTTGGGCTTGAACCCAACCGTCTTAGGCTTCAGAGGCATCTTATCTTTTCCCTTGCTCTTCTTGTCCTTTTTGAAATCCTTCTGGTCGTCTTTCTAAACCAGTAATACAGGTTGTGGCTTCTTAATACTCTGTTCAGCAGTCTTAAGAATTCTGTGCAACTCTATCACAGTCTTATCCACGCCTTGCATATAACAGTTAAGAAGCACTTGGTCATAACTAGGCGGTAAGAAGCCATGGACTAGGTCAATGGCAAGCTCTTGTCCCCGCTGCAAGCTTCTCAAGAGTATTAAGATACCCTTTCATCTTAAACACATGAGGACTAACTTATCCTCCAGGAGCCATCTTACACGAGGTCAATTGTTTCACAATTAAATACCTCTCATGCCTTGCCTTCTCTTGGAAAATTTCTTTGAGACGTCATGATGTGGTACGCATCTTCATCCATGAACTGTTTTTGTAACTCAGGAATCATAGTAGCCAACATCAGAAAAGTGACGTCGTTCCAATCAATCTTCTTTCTTTTGAACGATTCTCAAACGGCAGCAGTGGCATTCCTTGTCGGTTTAGCCGGAAGTGTGACACCCATTTTTAAACCTTTCCATTTTCATCAAATCCAATTTTTGGCACTATTTTTTTTCTTTTTAAAACATAAATTGTAAAATATGAATCAGAGTAAAACCTACATACATATTTTTTTTCGTAAATGCGGAAGGTGAGAAAAACATTTAAGATCACATATGACTTTAACAATGCAGCAACAAAGAAAACGGGTTACATGCCCTTACACGTTTTCCCAAAAATAAAACATACATGCATGTAAATCAATACAATCAAAACCCTGGGAGCTCGACCTTCAGTATCGCACAGCTAGCCTCGCCGATCAAGTAGTCCCATCCCTGATACCTGTCACTCTGCACATATTTAAGACAGCCAAACAACAGGTGAGTATTTTACAAATACTCAGTAAGCGATCCTTAAGTTGGAAGACTGCGATGCGCAGGGGAACTTCGGCCATCCTCGGCCTAATCTCCTCCAATTCCACTATAGTTTAGGTATTTTAATTAATACA
>CANYCX010882014.1:0-10125 GCA_948193385.1 Breynia disticha f. nivosa | reverse complement strand
GAATAACTGAAAGTTTGGATCAAATCTGATTCTTAAACTTGAAGTGAACTGACCCGACCCATGATCATCCCTACTCCCAATTCCCAAGTTTCCTCCGTTTTAAAAACAATAATAACAAATGGTTATTGTTGTTTCATTTTAAATGAGTCTTCATTTTATGTGCATAAACCTACCCTTACTTATATTTGATAGTTCCACTAGCATATATCAAATGTAAGTGCTAATTATAAGTTAGTTATGTTTAAAATATAGAACGAAGTCTTTCAAAGGTGTAAATACGTAATGATATTTCTAATAAAAATATTTTCACTGTAATGTCGTAATTTATCAAAACATTAATCTTTAAACCACCAAGAATTAAATGTTGTTAAAATAAAATAATATAAATATTGAAGTAAAATGAAAAAAAAATCAATTTAAATTGGTATTTAAAAATAAAAAATCAATTTAAATTAGTATTTAAATTAGAATTTGTTATTTCAAATTACTATTCATTTTATATCATGAATGTGTAAGAACAGATGTCATTTTGAATAATTTAGTGCTTAAACCTTTACATGACGTCGTCATCTCATCGGAAGACCAAAGCGTCATTGTATCGGTGCATCCACTATAAATAATTTGTGGATCCATTACTGGTGTTACTGGTGTGGACAATGGTCCAAAACCTTAAATGCTTGAATTTCTTGACAGCCATTATCTGTACACATCTTTGTTATACCAACTTGCATTATTTGTTTTTCTGTGTTCTCTAAGTGATTGATTCAGGGTTCTATTATTATGATATGTGGCTTTCCATGGTACATTAACAGTTATTTTTTGTTTTTTGGTCTCAGCTCCTTGAAATTTCATGTATTCTTTTCTGTCAAAAAACTAAAGTGTTTCATACATGTATTCTTTAGTAGTATTACTAAGCACTAGTCGAAGACGTCAAATGTAATTTTGGCTTTGGCTTCAGTTTTTTCTGGAGAAAAGACGAATTGCACATTCGAAGGTTGAAGCTCGGAATCAATTCAACTGACTTCACTCTGCTAAATAACGCTTTACTGGTCAATGAAACATGCAAAATATTATTTACTTTTAGTAGAATTAGTCTCTAGCGGCAGCAGTAATAATGTACAGAATCTCTATGAAACCGCATATTAACTGTAAGAACATTTAACACCAGTATTAAAAATAACAACATATTCTACCCAACAAACTTAGCTTAATTAGTAAACATGCAAAGACTTGAAAAATTCAATTCAGTAGTGGTGACATTTTTTATTTGAACCAGTTAACTGAATGTATCCAAATCAATTATTTTTTAGGTTCTCATAATGCTTCAGCAGAGTGGCTGAGCAGAGACTTCCCAGTGTATTGCATATTTACAAGCCCAACAAGCATTTATTCTTAGAAAACAAAACATATGTTCTGGAAATATGTACTACACATAAATTAACTCATACAAACAAAAAGGTCGACCTCTCTACTAAAACAAAAATCACAAATCCCTAAATCTTGCCAAAATCATCTCCTTATGTTTAACTGCTGTCTGCTTTCACAATCATAATCTACTTGCTTTCAGTTAATGCTTAGGTTTTTTTCTTTTATTTCTTTCTCTATCGTCGTTTCGTGGCTCCTGCATTTTGATTTTGAAGCTTTCAAATGAGATTTCAATTCGAATATAAATCATTCATTAGTAACCGATCATATATCTGGTCTGTGCATCCCAATACAACTTGCTTTGCTTAACCATCTCCGCACGTTCCACTACTAACCTCTCCTTCCAGTAATCTTTGCGCCTGGAAATTTTCTGATTGTCAGAACTTGTTAATTTTCTCAAAGTTGAATTTAATGTGAATGTTAATGTTATTACCTTCTTTTTAGTAGCAGATCTAGTTTCAACATGTGCACAGAATCCATGTATACACCAGCCTGCATAAGTTAGGAGAAACAGTCATAATATTGTTTATTGCACTTATTTATTTCCCTGTATATCTTTGTTCTATACTAGACAAGTCAGATTTCATTTATTAGATAAAATAACAGGGAGAATTATATAGATTGACTAGTACAAATTTCAATACAAAAAACAACGATCACTAAAAGAGTCATAACCTCAGACTTACCATCGTTTAAAGAATAAACAGTATCAAAAATAGTTGAAGTAAACCTTCCGTTATGCTTGAGTGAAACTATTATTGCATGCTTGAGTGAAACTAAGTACAATTTTAATTTAAAATATCTTCTTTAAGGACAAATTGGTTTTGTGGTTAAGGCAAGGACCGCAAATTTCGTGTTCTTATGGATTCCTAAGATAATTCAACATTAAGAAAAAGGATTTCATAGTATAGAGCCATAGTACATAGTACAAACCTCTCTGCAAATTGGACACTTTGCATCCAAACTCGCGGCTTTAAGGCCTTCAAAAATCAACACTGAAGCAGCTGAGCAAGCACATGATTTGCAAAATAAATGACCACAGCTTAATGCATATGGATTAAAAACTGTATCCTGCAAGATAACAAATAAAAACAAGAAACAATCGAAACATGTATGACTAACTTATATAAAACATTTTGCAGTCATTTGTTTCAGAACATGCTGCGAAAAGAATAGTACCAGGCAAACAGCACAAGTCAGACTGTACTCTAGCTTTGTAGAATTTGGTAGAAACAGTGTCATAACAGGTTCCTCAACATTGAACTCACAGGTGAAGTGGCTGCAGAATTCACTCAACTCCCTTCTATCCAATCCATTAAAACTCAAATAAAATGCACCTAACTCAATCAACCAAGGCGATTGCAACAGGTCAACATGTTCAGCTCGCATCTTCGATTTAAAATTTTTCCCATTGACAGAGCTATGTATCTAAAGTCAAAATATCAACAATCAATCATCTAAACAACATAGTGAGACTGTTCATTTCAATCCGGATATTACAAAATCACTAGATAAAAAGGTTCTTCAAAGATAGCAATTCGTGTTCACATGTCGTAACTGCATGGTATCATCTATATGCCTCAAGCGAATGGACGTTACATAAACACAACAAAATGGTGCAATCATGTACGAAATTGCCAGCTTACATTAACCAAATTAGCAAGTATCAAAAACCACCTTATCATATTTCTTCAAGATTTTCCGTATAGCAATTGAATTCATGGTAACGTACTCAATCAACATTCGACCCTCTTCAACAACGGCCTGCTGATCATTCTTAAAACACTGCCGAAGCCGCAATGCGTATCTTTGCATTCCTTTAGCAACATGGAGGTGGAGTAAACGCCTAGCCCTCGACCTAAAACATCCCACCACATCTGAAGCTTCCTTCATTAATTCCGTAAAGAACATATGATCGCACACTACAAAATTGGTCAAAACCAACCCCACATCAATATTATTATTTGATTAATTAAACTGATGAACAGAAAATCTAAAAAAAAGACCTGAGCAAGATTGACAACGGCATAATAAAGGATCTTTTTGTTTCTCCTCGTTGTTTTGACGTTGTTGTTGTTCAGATTTATGTAACGACTGACAAGTTCGACAGCTTTTGAGAACCTTCTTAAGTCTTTTGTATTCAACATGAGAACATTTGTCGAGGAACCATTCTTGGTCACCATGCAAATACTCCATGAATGCTTCTCCAAACTTCATTGTCACAAAATCAGATTTTAATTCCAGTCAAACAAACATGTGGCGGTTCGATGAGGTTAAATTGAGTGATAAGGAAGGATTTGGGAGGTGGGTTATGGAGATTTAGAGGGTGGCTTTTCCTTTTTTTTTTTTTTGTGATAAGGAGAGTTTTGAGAGAAGTGAATAAGCAAAGAAGCGGAGTCAGAAAGAGAGGTGATAAGTTAAAGCTCTGAAACTAAATCCCGCGCCTGTCGGAGAATGGACTGTATTTTAGGCCGCATGGATTCCACGTATCGCTTTGTCAGTTATCAATTCAAGAAAACACCAATTTGATTTCTTTTGCTTAGGCAAAATACATTAAATACACCCGAGCATTCCAATAGTCTTCCTAACTCACCCTCAACTTTATCAATCTTTTATTAACTTCTTAATCTAATTTAATCTTCTACTCCCTCCGTCCCACGTTAATAGATAATTTTGGACAAATTACAGGAATTAAAAAACATGTAGTTATATTAGTTATAAGTGGTAGTTAACATGTTTTTTACAATATTGTCCTTATTCAATGAAGTGTTTTAATTGGATAGTAAGTAATTGTATTAATAATTCTGTATTTGAAACATAAGAATGTCATTAATTTAATAAGGGTAAAAATGACTTTCAAACAATAAATGATATATATGAAAATAGAAAGTTGTATATATATTGAGACAACCAATATAGAAAGAATGTCTATAAAAATGGGACGGAGGGAGTAATAATTTATGCTATATCAAACTCTTTAAATATTTTTTAATTTTTTATATTAATAAAAATTAACAGTTACTTACTATTAATTCTTTCAAAATTAACTATATAATATATTTAAATATTTATATTTACAAATTTTGTTATATTTATAAATATTTTTTTATAAATATTTGTGATTATAAATTTTTAATATATATAAAGATAAATTTTAAAAAAAATAATGTTTATTAGATTTTTTATTTTATATAACTATTGAGTTTTTTATGAGCAGAAAAATTCTTATTATTTAACAAATTTATATAAAATAAATTTTGAGGTATGGTCTTTGATTTTAGAAAAAATAGAGTTAGTAAAAAAATAAAAAATAGAAAAACTACAGGGATCATTTTTTGACTCTTTATTTTAAAGGGGCTCTTAAATCTCACTCCTTAAATTAAGCTAAGGAGTTTAAACTTAGGAGTATATCGAAGTTGTGACGTTTTTAAAAAATTTGATAAAGTAAGGAAGAAAGTATGTTTAAGACTTTGTTAAAAATGCTCTTACAGTGTTATTTCAACTAGCCACCTTAAAGTCTTGTTTTGCCTATTTTTTTTAAATTAAATGTCCAAATCCACTTTCTACGTTGAATCAGCTAGGCTGAACCTACGAGCAAATGGCATTGCACATCTACCGAATCAACTAGGTTGAACCAGCAAACGTGCAATGGGATATTGATTTTTATTAACAGAGGGAAAACCGAAAAAGTCATTGTACAAAAGCCTTGAGAGGCCCATAGGAATACATGTCGTAATATTGTTGTCAAATGATTGAAATAAGCTCCGCTTTGCCAAACAATTGGCGCATTCATTTGCTTCCCGAAACACGTGGTGAACTGAAGCCGATTCAAACTGGTCAAGACAGTTGTGGGTTTGCCAAAAAAGATTTCGGTGAGCACCCTTCCACTCATTTGGATTCAAGACATATTTCACCTCAAGCAGAGAATCTGATTCCAATATCACGTTGTCCCAACCATTCGCTTTTGCCCATCTAAAGCCATGCCATATTGCCCACAC
Organism: Breynia disticha f. nivosa; assembly: GCA_948193385.1. Lineage (NCBI taxonomy): Eukaryota > Viridiplantae > Streptophyta > Magnoliopsida > Malpighiales > Phyllanthaceae > Breynia > Breynia disticha. Next base: position 4,702 of record CANYCX010882014.1, on the reverse strand, counting down.
TTCCACCAATAAAGGAGAGCAGAATGGTATGGAATGGGCAAAGTAGCCTCTCAGGATCCCATTTTTGTCCCTGGCAACAAGACCAATGGAAGCATGCCGACCTATCCAAGTAGATGATCCATCGACATTGATCTTTATACTGTCCGTTTTTGGTGCTTGCCAAAGGAAATCAGATGGCTGCTTCCCTTTCTTTCGAGCGTTAAGATGGGTATTCAACGTTCGGGCTAAAAAAAATTAACTGCAGCTTAAACACTTTCGTTAATTTTTCTGGAAGTTGACTCTGAGTTCTGAGAAATCTCAAGGTTTCGATGCTTCCATGCCTGCCAAAGGAAAGTCCCAAAGAAAACATTCCAAGGAATACTTGAAAATTTGTGAGTTCTATTGGATAGATTTTTTATCATCCATAATCTAAGATTCAGATTGAAAAAAGTGCCTTTCCATTCATGCTTAACGACTTTATGCCACCAACACTTAATCTTAGCACAGTCACGCAATGCATGTAACGTTGTTTTAGGGTCGTGATTGCATCTAGAGCATACATTGGTATTAGCCAAGTTGCGTTGTTGTTTTTGCGTGTTGGTGAGCAATTTCTCGTTGCATGCTAGCCAGAGGAAATGTTTTGCTCGAGGAGGGTCATTCCACTTCCAGATTGTATTCCATAACTGATCTGGTGGGTCCTGCACATCAGTAGCGTTGTTAGAAAGACAAGACACATCACTAGAAATGGAGAACTTACCCGACGTCGTGGTTGCCCAGCAGAGAGAATCACGACCCGCATTATGCATTGGTGGTGTGCATTCACCCAGTCGATCGCATATCCATTGAGTTAAGCATTGACACAACACATCCTAATCCCAATCTTCATCCTCAACAAATTCAGCAAGTTTTGCCTCCTTATTAGCATTTGTTTTTGCGTGCAAATGGTAGGTCATCAAAGGACCTAACTCTTTAATCCAATTCTCAATCTAGAATCTGACAACAGTCCCATTTCCAATCGACCATTGCATATTCTGAGTGAGGACATGTTGTTGCTCTATGATAGATTTCCATGTGGGAGAGAGATTTGTTTTCCTCGAAAGTGCTAATGAAAACTCACCACCACCTAAGTACTGCCCTCGCAGAACACGTGCCCATAGAGCTTCAGGATCAACATAAAGTCTCCATCCTAGTTTTAGGATATATGCTTTACTTGTTTGGAAAGCAGAATGAAGACTCAATCCTCATTTCTGCTTAGACCTGCATACAGTCTCCCAATTAACCAAAGAAATTTTATGCGAGTCGTTATTACCTCCCCATAGGAATTTCCTTACGAGTTTGTCAATTTCCTGACAAGTTCCTTTAGGAAGTGGTAGCGTTTGCATTTGAAATGTCGGTAATGGATTGATGACCGATTGAATCAATGTTATTCGACCAGCAAAGTTAGCTTGGCCGCACACCACCCCGATAATCGATTTCGAACACTTTCAATGAGCGGCTCGAAAGTCCGCCGAGTGATTCGGCCATCCAAAATTGGAGTTCCTAGGTACTTACCAAGGCTGTATACTCTTTGGAAAGCGCTAACTTGACAAATTTTAGAACAAGTAGACGGGTTAGCATTTTTTGAAAAATAGAGCTTTGTTTTGGAAATACTTACTTTAGCCCTTGAGGCTTGACAGAACTTATTCAAACAAGACATCATAGTCTGCGCTTGTTGTACAGTACATTCTCCAAAAAGAATTAGGTCATCTGCAAAGAAAATATGAGGTAAAGGTGGACCTTTTCCAATTTTAACTGGTTTCCATAGGTTTCCAACTACCGCACCCTTGATAATATGGGTTAGCCTGTCCATACAGATAGTAAAAATATAGGGTGATAGAGGGTCCCCTTGGCGAATACCTCGTGATGGATTAAAGGGTTCCGAGGGGACACCTTCCCAAAGTACCTGGAATTTTACAGATGTAATAAAATCCATAATGATAGAAATCAACTCATTAGGAAAACCAGCAGTTCGGAGAGAGTCCTGAATGAAGTCCCAACTCAGGCTGTCATATGCCTTTTTGAGATCCACTTTCATAAGAAACATACCTCTGCGTCCTTTTTGGGTGCGCATACTATGTATAACCTCTTGCACAATGACAATGTTATCCACAATTTGTCTACCAGACACAAACTGGATTGTTCCTCTGAAATAAGTGAACTCATAAATGGCTTGATTCTGTTCACAATAATTTTGGATAAGATCTTATAATTGACATTACACAGTCCAATAGGTCGAAAATGAGTCAAAAGTTCTGGATTGTTGTTTTTCGGGATAAGTGCAATATGAGTATAGTTAAGATTACTTACACTCAGCTTACCCAGAAAGACATCTTTGCATAAATCCAGAATATTAGATTTAACCTTATTCCACTGTGCTTGATAGAAGTCTGCACTGAATCCGTCCGTTCCTGCAGCTTTGGTTGGATTCATAGCAAAGAGGGCGTCATGGACTTCTTCTTCATCCGGCACCCTGGTAAGTAGCATCAAATCATTTTCTTGTAAGACATTAAAACCTGCAACAGTGGACAATAACAAAACAGTGGGCTCACTAGCAAATAAATTAAAGAAAAAAGAACGTGTAACTTCCCTTATTTTAGTAGAGTCGTTAACCCGTTCTCCATCTTCCGTGAATATTGAGGCTATTTTTTGCCTATTTTTGCGGACAAGTGCAGAAGCATGGAAGAAACTTGTATTGCAATCACCCAAGGCAAACCATTTATCCCTAGCTTTTTGTTTCCACATAGTCTCCTCTTGAAACATGACTAGGGAAAGTTCTTTTTGCAGCTTCCGCTCTAAGTTGCTGAAATAGATATTGCTTCTTTGGGATAAACTTTTTTGGAGTCCTCCTATCCTCCGGAGAAGATTGTTTTTCCGTTGAGCTATCGATCCAAATGTGACTTTGCTCCAGTTCAAAAGGGCGCTAGTGAGGTTTCCTAGGTTGGTTACTAGATTACAATCAACTCGCCATTTTTGTGCAACCACATCATGAAAGGATTTTTCTAGTCTCCATGCCTCCTGGAATTTAAATGTACGGTCCCTGCTCGGTTGTTCACGTCTTTGCTTTAGATGGATCACGATCGGATGATGGTCAGAGCGAACTCTCGTGACATGCTCTAAATAAGACGTTGGCCAAACCTGCAACGAAGCCATATTATAGAAACCCCAGTCAATACGTTCAAACACGCCCCTTCGTTCCCACGTAAAGTATGGGCTGTTAGGTTTGAATGCAATCAAGCAACAGTCATTGATACAGTTTGCAAAAGCTTTGCAATTATTAAAAGAAATAGGAGAACCGCCCTTTTTGTCCCCAGGACCAAGCATTGAGTTGAAATCTCCCACTACCACCCATGGTTTTGAAATTGTGGAGGCGACAAAAGATAGTTCCTTCCAAAGGTCCTGCCGGAATTGGCTATGAGGGTTGCCATAGACAGCAGTTAAGAAGCCAGATACCTGCTGAAAGGTAAAAGACATATGTACTAACTGACGAGATTGTAAAATTGAAGAAATGGATAACTCAGGTGATGACCATAAGACCCATATTCCTCCTGAGAAACCTATTGCTTCCTCTCGTATTAAGTATTTGAAACCCAGTTTTGCAATCGTCTGATCTGCCTTCTCACCACTTATCCATGGTTCAATGAGGATGAGAATTAATGGTCGGTACATAGTAACTAGTTGTCTGCATATACGAATAAAAGCATTACTGGCACAACCTCTACAATTCCAAGATAAAATCATAATAAATTAAAATAGGGTTAAAAGAAAAGTGCAGCTTCACTTGAAGCAGATTTATAAGGTTGATCGAGTTGGACTCGGATTTTCCTCCATGGCTGATAATACTGGCATTAATTTGTTGGTAGCAGTATTTGGTGCAACTCCTATTGAAGTAACTGGCTCTCGGACAGTCAAATCTGTCGTGGCTTTGTGCTGAATATTTTGATTCATTTAAGCTCCACCATTCATATTCATTGTGGATGGTTGCTGAGAGAGATTAATATTTTGACAAGAGTTTGCATGGGTAGGAACAGTGCCGTGCATTTCCATATTCAGCCTATTTGGTTGCAATGTAGAGGGAATGTTTGGCTCTTGGGAAACCACTTTCCCAGTACCAGTCTTAGTGATTGATCTTATTTCCTATACATACTGGATTTGGGAAGTTGCAAAAAAAATAATGTTGCCATTAGTGTAACGCCCTCAATTTTAAGAATTTTTGGGTAAATTGTTAATTATTTAATAAAAATACGAATAAATTTTTCGTAAAATATTTTTAATAAAATATTTGGGAGAGTTTAAGATTTATAAGGAATTTGAAATTTGTAGGAATAGTAACCCGGGAGAGAGAAAAATTGAGACTAAAGGTTGGAAGATGAGTCTAAGGATAAAACCGTCATTTCTTAATTAATATATATATATATATATCTCCACTCTCATTTCTCTTCCCCTCTCACGTTTCTCTTCTCTCTTTCCTTCCAAAAACCTAAACTAAACTTAAACTAAAACTGAAACAAGCTAAACCTTGTGGAATCGTAGTAACCGAGAGGTGTACAATCGGATTAAAGCTTGTATTGGTGAGTGTTCTTCATTTTAAAACTATGAATTTCGTTTTTATGGAGCATGATTTTTCCAATGAGGATATTTCATTGAAATTAGGTCGGAATTGAGTGAAATTAGTTTTGTTTGGTCG